>CBVK0101044963.1:0-22201 GCA_900067695.1 Picea abies | reverse complement strand
GGTTTCTGAGTTCTTTTTCCTTAAGGACCCAAACTCGGTAAGGTAATAAAGGTGATCCTTCCGCTCTCCCTATTGTCTGAGGAAAGCATCTTCCAAGGCATTATAAGTCCGAATAGAGGCTGCAGGAAGACTCCGAAACCAAGTTCGGACCTGTCCTTCAAAGGTCTGGACAAGTAGTCTTGAATAGACGTCTTCGTGCTCAATACCACAAATGTCTGCGAACTGGTCAAAAAAGTTTATATGCTCAACTGCAGTCAAATCTCCCTCCCCAGTGAACTTAGGAAGATTTTTGATGTAGTTGTCAGGTAGATCATGGAGGTGAGCGGGTAAAACTAGGGGAGCGTATCTTGCCGCTACCTTTGCAAATACTCCGGGAGGAGGGACATTCGGTTGTCCCCTCAGAACTTTCGGCATCCTTTTCTTTATCCTTGGGAAGTCCCAAACCTCCCAGCACAACGGGGAGGCACCTTTTCCGATGCTCCTGAAATTTTAAAACAGAAACTCTATCTTCAGGTGCTAGGTATCCGATTTGAAATTGCACCTCCGAATAGGACCTCGCCCCTCGGAAAACATCATCCGAGGGTGAACATTCATGTTCAAACCTATTCAAACCACAATTTCCCAAATGGGTGCTTACGATTCTCTGTGGATCATGCTTTTTGTACTCAATGTAGGCTAGGCTCAAATCTTTTAAGGCTGCAGCCTTAGCCTTAGCATGTCCAAAATCTAATAATGAATATGAATTTAGCCGAATAGGTAAAGATGTCCATACCTTCTTGGCTGACGCCTTGAGCTCTTTTCTCACTCCGCCGATTACTGTTTGCCGAGCAATTTCGCGACAGGCCAGTTTGTCGGGAATGAACAGCGGTAGTGCCGAAGGAGGAATAGCAGCCCTGAACACTCTTAAATAAGAGAATTCTTCTTCTACGTACTAGTCTGCAATATGGCTCAGATTCTCGGCAATGCTATCTGAGATGGGGGTGGTAGAAGACCAAAAATGGTGACGTCCAGGGGCACCATCACCCAGTTAAAAATTTCATAAATAAACTTGTTCGCATTATTTTCCCACAGCTTATCGTGGTACTCATGAACAGTCTTCTCATGGGCTGGGCTCCAAGCCCAATTCATTAAAGGAAAAGGCGTTATGGAGCATATTGCGTCCATGAGATATGCAGACATGAAGAATCTGGATGGTTTTCCGGCTGCTTTTTTCTCCCGGTACTCGGTGCTCCTGTTGAACAAACTATCGGAGAGCATTTTTTCCCAATTGAATGAGGAACCTTCTGCTACCCGATAGATGAGAGGTACCCACTGGATGTAAAAATTTGCGGTATCCTCCCATCCGAAAAGCCGACAAGCCATCATTGCCACATACATAAAATTTGGCTCCAATGAATAAATTGAATACACACCCTCGTTATTCACTTTGAATGTCGAGGGACGTGACACCCAATCTTTTATCAAGCTTGGTAAGGTTCTATCAAATTCTTCACACTCTTTCTTTTTGAAGCCCGCTAGGAATTCTTTGCCATAGGTACATTCAGAAGTTGTTGGGAGCTTGTACATAGATTGGATATGCTCAGGCCTAAAAGTCCCGACCATGGCCTGTCGGTCACTTAAGATAGTTTTGGAGGGCAGGTCGACGTGATCTAATGCTCATCGGATCATATCATAGTATGGGAGAAACCGAGGTCTGGTTGCAACCAGGTGCATCCCCGCCTGAACAATTGTCTTGTACCTAGTGTTCATGTCGTCCTTCACAATATCAAGGTTATCGTCATCAGAATATGAACAGTTTACCAGCCCAGATTGTAGAATATTTGAAATAGACGACCAGGTAGATACTGATCCACTCGTCCGAGGCGAAGTATCTGAGACATTGTCTGGACACTGTGTTGCAACCTCGACATTTTCTTTCGCTACTCTCCTTGGCGCCATAGCTGAAGCTTTCCTTTGTGCTCTTCTGCAGTAGACCTGCGTATACATGCGGGAATGAGTTTCCTCGGAGGCAAAGTGAGTATTATGCGCTTTAAGAGAAATGTTTTTTGAAATAGAACGAAACCTTCATATATATTTGAAAATCTGTACCTTTCGAACAAGTCTGTCAAATTGCACATAAAACCAAATTAAATGTGTAAATCCAATTTTATGTATTCATGGATTTACCCTAAATCTTTATTAATGTCATCAATGTTTGGTGGTCTTGACAGGCAATCGGGTCATGGAGAGCAAGAAAATCCCTCGTGAAGTGTGTCACCTCAAAGCGCGGGACAAATTTTGTTTAATTTAAAATTACAAATGTTAACGACTTAATTAACGTCCTCGCCTTTCGCCGCATCGTGAACTTCTTCTTCGTATTTTAACCCTTTAATTCACGATATTGCGATGCGGCGATAATTAAGGCCCCAATTAATTTGAGAAAAATCTTAAATTAGGCTCCTAATTTAAACTTGCGAAAATCATGCCGCAACTTCGCGAATCGAGGTTTTGGACACTTTAACTCCATGAAGGAGAATGCCGAGTCGCGATACGCCGAGAGCCAAAACCAACCAAGGTTAGTTTTTTACCTTTAGTTCTAGACCAAGGTTCTCAGAAAAGTTATCGCATTCTCGGCTATCGGGGCGGTAAGAACAAAAGCTTGGGTTCGACGAGTGCCGAGATGCAAAATACCGATGATATCTAATCAAGGGTTAAAGGTTTTACCATAGTTAATTGCCTTGGGTGAAAAATTTGAAAAATGAGTTCGCAGTTTCGCGACTCGGGACTTGAGAATTCAAAAACCAAAGTGTCCAACTTGCGATACCCGACTTACGATATTTCAAAATAAAACAAAAAGGCAGACATATTGGCAAAAAATGAATCTTTTATTTTGGAAGCTAAAAAGTATTGTCATTGAGACGACAAAATTTTAAGAGTCTTATAATTTCGGAAGGAAAAGAAAAACAACTTTAAATCTTAAGTATCAAACGTTGAAAATTGCGTGAGGTGGAAAAACAAGGGCGGTTCCAACATAGGCTCCAACTAGGGATCTCGCTTCCCTGTGAGGCGGGAAGAACAGTAGACCAGGTGCCAAAATTGGGTAAATGGAGTCATAGGCTAAAATCAAGAGAAAAATCCATGGAAAAAGATAGAAAGGGGGAAAAAACTTTCGTTAGAGAACCCGGAAATTTTTCGAACTAAGTTGAAATCACCTTTGTAATTTTCCCTTTCCCACTACTAAGTTTGGGAAACGCTTCAAGACAGCCGTAACGGTCCAAGGATATTCAACAGGCCTTGTGATTCTTAGCTTGCATCAAAAGAATGATATTATGTAATCTAAAAAATAGGGAAGTCCCATCGGAATTTGGGGAAATGATCAGGTTTTCAGAAAGCATTGATTACCAGAGTAGATTGATGTTTATGTATGACAGCCTTACAGATCTCCCTGACATTGCTTCACTGCCAGCGATCCTGTTCAGTACCCCGGTGAAGTTGTCTGACCCTTTTTTACTGAATTTCTTTTCATCACTTCGGAAAATATTTATGCGTTTAAACGCTAAGACGAGGGCAATCATTTCTGAATTTCCTTTCATCGTCCTAATGCACTAGGTGGGGGAAATCATTTCTGAATTTCCTTTCACCACCCGTCTCAGTATTTTATTCATTTTTAAAGCACGAAGATGGGAGCAATCAGTTTATATCAGGGCTGAGATCTGTATATATTTTTTATCAGAGGTCTGTCAACTTATTTTGATTACTCGGTATCAACCTTCCTTTGACCCTCACAAGTCCTTTAGTTCTTAGGGTAACAGGGGAGAATAATTAAATTTTAAGGAACATTCTGTTTAAGCAAGCTTTGATTCTTCAGACACTAATGAAAAAACTTAGGAAAGTTAAGGTCGCTTATATGCGTTCTTTAGCTTAGCAGAGGATCAAGTAGTTGTGACGACCAACTTTCTTATTAAGAACTGTTTTTAGAATCCCTGGGGTTTGAAACGAAAAAATATTTATCCTCTCCCAAAGACTCGGGACGATAGTGACTTTCTAAAAGTGAGGCCTAAATACAGACATAACGCAAGGCAGCAATTAAAATGGCCTAATAAAAAGTTCACAATCAGCTATGGGCTAGTTTTCGAAATGCATTTGGGAATGAAGACTATGAATGATTGAATTTGGGTTTGATATTTTATTCAAATTTTGTATGAAGACCATAAAACCAAAAATAGTTCTGTTATCTATCCTTTTATATTTGTAGTTTTGAACAATATTACCTCAAGTTGCTTAAAACAGCCTTTCATGACCTGTGTACTGAGAAAACTCACCTTTGACTTTTGAAGTTCTTCGTAGACTATGAATTTTCATATGCATCACCTGTTTTATGCTGCCCTATTTCCAACACCGATCGGTACCTTATGTCTTGAGCTAGCTTCGCCTAAGGCTGGAAACCTGCAAAACGAATCCAAATCTGATTGGAAAATGTGTTGAAAATTTAAGAATAAAAAACCAAAAATTAAAAATAAATGCTTGAGCAAAAACATAAATATGTACAAAAATTTATAATAAAATTCACTCATTTACAATTATATATATACAATTTCTTATTTTTTATTTTATTCTATTCTCTTTTCTACCCAACCACCATCACGTCATATAATGCTTCAGATGTCGCCCGTTAATAGGGGCGCTTAGAACTTCTTCATCAATGTTTTCTAGAAGAAAGGAATTCTTTCCTTCTGTAGCCGAGACCCTGAATGGTCCATACCAAAGATGGTCAAATTTGCCATGTTTCGCGGCTTCTTCCCTTCTCGCATCCCATCTTAACACCAAGCCACCCGGGATGAACTCTCTGTTCTTTGCCTTACGGTCAAATAGTGCTTTCATATCGTCCTGGTATTTTTGCATTTTCTCATCAACTTCCACTCTGAGCTGTTGAACCTCGATCAGTTGGTTAATCCTTTTGGTTACATGATTGAGCTCTTCGTTTTGATCTTGCCATAATTTCATCACTGGCAATGCTAAATTTATGGGCAGAACCGCTTCGGTCCCATATACCATTTGAAACAGTGAAATCCCGATAGATCTTTTAGTGCTTATGCGATTTGCCCATAATGCGTGCTTCAAATGTACATGCCAGGACCTCTTGTTTTCGTTCAGTACCTTTTTTATCACATTTACCAGGCTCTTATTTGATGATTCATCCAATCCATTTCCTTGAGGGTAATAAGCAGTGGAATGGCCGAGAACGATACTGTACTTCTGGTAGAAATCGATCATAGCCATGGACTTGAAAGCTTGGGCGTTGTCAGTAACAATCTTTCAGGGGCAGCGGAATCTTGACAAGATTTTATCCTCCAGGAAATCGATCACCACTGAATCTGTTGCCCTTTTAGTTGGAATTGCTTCCACCCACTTAGTAAAATAATCTGTGGTTGTTAAAATCCATTTATGTTGAGCACTGGAATGGGGATTAATTTCCCCTATGAAGTCTAACCCCCATTGTTGGAAAGGGGCTTCAGTTTTGACTGGAACGAGGGGTAGTGCAGGGAGTTTCTGCTTACCAGCGAATATTTGACACGAGTGACAGGCGCGCACTTTGGTATTAACGTCTGAAAACAGCTTCGGCCAATAGTATCCGGCCCTCAAGATTTTATATGCCGTGGCTCTCCACGCATGGTGACCTCCACATATTCCTTCATGAAATTCTTCTATGACCCGTGGAGCTTCCGACTCAACCAAGAAGACCAATAAGAACCCCAATGGATCCTTCCAATATAATTGATTATCGGAGATGCAATATTTTACAGCATGAATTTTTAAGGTTCTGCATTTGGCTGGCGTTAATCCATCTGGACATTTCAGGTTTAAAAAATAAAAAACTATATCTTTATACCATCCTGACGACCTGAATTTTTCTTCAACCTTGATTGGGAGTGTCTGGTCATCCGGCTCTTGTAAATGTGTGTCCCCGTCTCCCCCTTGTAGGCAGTTGATCTCAAGAGCTCTAAGATTTGATTCAGCCAAGAGTTTGGCCAGACCCTTTCCTTTTATCAGCTTAGTAGGTTTGACCTCCAGATCAAACTCTTGTATTTTAGCGAGCCAGCGCCCTCGTTTCCCGTCACTATCTGGTTGCACCAATATATCTTTCACAGCACTGGTTGGTACATATGCGATAATTTTTTAATGTAGAACGTATGTTCTAAATGCTTTAAGTGCCTTCACCATTGCGTATGCCTGTTTTTCCAATATATCGTATTTTAACTCAGTGTCTCTAAGGCTTTTGCTAAAAAATGCGATTGGACGTTCAAAGCCTTCATCATTTTTTTGTAGCAATACTGCGGCGATAGTATGTTCG
Organism: Picea abies; assembly: GCA_900067695.1. Classification (NCBI taxonomy): domain Eukaryota; kingdom Viridiplantae; phylum Streptophyta; class Pinopsida; order Pinales; family Pinaceae; genus Picea; species Picea abies. The sequence continues at coordinate 15,870 of CBVK0101044963.1, read as the reverse complement.
GAAGCGAATGAGAAGATGAGGAAATCTCTTGAGTAATCAGGGCTTGTTAACACAGGTGCTTCACTGATGACTTTTTTAATATGCTCGAAGGATGCTTTAGCCTCGATCGTCCATTTTACTCTGCTATCCTTTTTCAGCATTCCTGTGATTAATTTGACAATCTCAGCAAAATTTGGTACAAACCTTCGTAAAAAATTTATTGTACCTAAGAAAGATTTAATTTCCTTTACGTTTCTTGGAATACTGATAGTTTGAATTGCTTCAATCCTCTTAGGGTCAATCTTGATCCCATATTTAGATACGATATGCCCTAGAAGCTTACCTTCTTGCATAGTGAAATTTGATTTCTTCGGATTCAAGGATAGGCCATACCTGCGGCATTTTTCAAGAGTTTGTTTTAAATGAATCAAATGTTCCTCATCAGTTTTAGAGAAAACCGTCAAATTGTCCAGGTAAATTACTATGAACTTGTCTCTCTCTCCAACGAAAGCGATATCCATGGCACGTTGGAAGGTAGCCCCGGCATTCATTAAACCAAAAGGCATTTTGTCATACATGAATGTACCCCATGGCGTGGTGAAAGCAGTTTTTTCTCTGTCTTACTTGCTCATGGTGATTTGATTGTAACCTGAAAACCCATCTATCATAGACATCCGATTTGCTCCAACTACCCTTTCTAGGACGTGGTCCATTTTAGGAAGCGGATAATTATCCTTAAGAGAGGACCGGTTCAAGTTCCGGAAATCCACACACAATCTTATTTCTCCATTCTTTTTCCTCACTGGGACCATATTTGCCACCCAATCCGAGTACCTTAGAGGTACAATTATTTTCGCATCTAAGAGCTTTTTAACTTCCTTTTCAATAATGGGCAACAAAATGGGGTTAAACTGCCTGAGCTTTTGCCTAAAAGGCCTGACTCTGGGCTTCAAAGTTATCTTGTGCTCGATTATAGAGGTGTCATATGTTCGGAGCTCATCATAGGACCAGGCGAAAACATCTTTATACTGTCTGAGTAGGTCTCTGTACTGGCCTTTTACCTTAGGAGGGAGGAATTTAGATATCTTTACTATCCTGGAATCTCTTTCCATTCCTATGTCGCAGTCCTCCACTTCTTCTGGTTGGGGCTGCAAAGTGGATTTCACAGGTATATTGTTTTGATCGAAGAGTCTTTCTAAAGGAATTAGGCCTTTCGGAATTTGATTATTTTTAAGGACCAACATGCGATGGTCCACTATTCTTTCTTGGTAGGCTTCGGGATTTTCATCTGCTTGCATAATCCACCTCGGGTCGTTTTGATTTTCTTGATCTGGATGGGTTTCAGAGAATTCACCAATTGATATAAGAAATTTCTGAATTTGTTCATCATCTTCAAAAACCTGCCAGTGTCGGACATTGTCTGGTATAGAGGGTTTATATCTGATCTCAATATGATATTTGAGTTTAACATTCGTGGGAGGGAAAAAGGTCGAGGCTACCTTAGCCAATGCGTCAGCATGTAGATTCTTTGTTCGAGGAATAAAATAGACTTTTATAGATGAGAAAAAATTTACCATTAAATCCCACACGCAATTTCTGTATGTTCTCAATCTGGGGTGTTTGGCTAAGTATTGTCTATTTACTTGTTTTACTATCAATTCAGCGTCACCATAAACCTCCAAGTTATTTATATTTAACTTCTTCGCAGCCTCTAATCCTAAGACTAACGCTTCTTACTCGCATACATTATTGGTGTAATCTATGTCCCATTGCAAGCGATATGAGAAAGGAACAATAAACTTACCTTCAGGCGCTATCAAAAGTATGCCAGCACTAGCTCCTTCAGAAGATGAAGCGCCATCGAAGTACATTTTCCAGATACCATTTTTGCATAGTTCCTCAGTCAAGGGGTCGGGCTCTTCCTGCTTCATATCAATTTTTTCTGGACAGCCATCTAAACCGTCATCAAAAGACAATATGAAATTCCCCAGATCTTGGTCTGCAATGTAGATGGGAAAGTTATTTGGATTCAGAGGGTCACTGATAGTATATGCTAGTCTGGTTTCTCGGTACAAATGGGTAAACTGACCACTGAAGATTGAGATTGTGGCATATGACATGTCCAATTGTAGAGAACCCCCCAAATTGGCTTCCCGTGATCTAGATAATAACATACCATATTTGGGGGGAATATCTGCAATAACTACATCCATGAGGACACTCTTGACCGGGACCTGAGCTAGGGTAACTACCATATCTTTTATCATTCCCATACATTTAACCTTTCTTGAATCAAACGAGTATAGGTCTCCATAGGGTCTAGTGATCTGGAGTCCCAGCCTCTCCATTATAGTTTTGGGCATGACATTATGCGAAGCTCCAGAGTCTAACATGCAGTTATGCAGTAACTGGTCATGTATATTTAGGGTGACATAGAAAGGAGCAACATTGTCTTTGGATCCTTCAAAATGAGGACCGAAGGTGATGTTAGGTCTGTTGTCTTCTAGGTTGATAATGTCAGAGTGACTTTCTGGCTCATAAACACCCATCACTTTGGCGATTTGCTTCCGATAAGTGGGGTTTTTTGCTAATTCTACCAAAGGAATCGGTATTTTAATTGTATTTAATTCGTTTTCAAAATTGTAAGAGGTATTGGCTTTGTCTATTTCTTTGGTTAAGAGCTCCGAGCTTTTTTCTTCCGACTTGTTTGTCTGGATCGCCTTATCATTCGTGATCTTGGTTGAAGATATAGCTTTATCCATCAGTTTCGTTTCCTTTGTTTGGATTTCAGCTTTTTTCGGCTCTGACTCTTGAGTTTTTGTCACCTTGTCTTTATTTCCAGGCAACAATGTCTCTTCCAAAAGAGGTTCATGTGATTTACCCCTAGGCAGGATTCTCTTAGATTGGTCAGTTGGGATGGGCTTATTTTTAGATCTTAGATTGTATCTGGCCTGAAGATCAGCTGCTATCATTTCTGTTTCTGGTTGAAATACGCAGAGGTCAGTATGATCACCTCCTTCTTTTTCATTGGAAGTTTGAGGAGTATTTAAAGATTTCTCATAGTCTTCCTTGGTTAAAAATGGTTGCGAACACTCATCACTGAAACACGCAACTTCATCCTCCGAGTCTCTGAATTCTTGGAGGTCACTTGCTCCTATAAAATTTTCATTTTTTAGCGGAGCTTGTATTTTTTGATCTTCATTCTTTATTTGCCTCTGTGGGTTTTGGGGATTTGGGTTTCTCCTGAAATCCCTTTTGTTAGGAGAATCAGCTTTGGCCTGATCCAATTCCATCCTAGAGATTTTGTTAGACAAGTCTTTAATTATTCAGGCCATATCATCTACTCTGTCGTCAGTGTATCTGTTTGACCCGGAAGGACCCGCTGGTTCCCTATAGCGTCTATTATCACGGTTAACTGCGTCTACTTTAGCCTTTAACTTTCCTGAGGCCATCATATTAGATTCAATTTCGACATCATCATCTTGCATTCTATTTATTGTGGTTCCTCTTCTTTCTCGCAAAAGTAATGAAAAATCAGGTTCAAATGCTCCCACAAAGGTTACTTTGGCTGAGGGTTCGGAGGGTTTAACAGCAGCTGGAATTTTATTATAAACTTTATTAAATCTTAGGATAAATTCCATAATGGTTTCTGAGTTCTTTTTCCTTAAGGACCCAAACTCGGTAAGGTAATAAAGGTGATCCTTCCGCTCTCCCCATTGTCTGAGGAAAGCATCTTCCAAGGCATTATAATTCCGAATAGAGGCTGCAGGAAGACTCTGAAACCAAGTTCGGACCTGTCCTTCGAAGGTCTAGACAAGTAGTCTTGAATAGACGTCTTCGTGCTCAATACCACAAATGTCTGTGAACTGGTCAAAAAAGTTTATATGCTCAGCTGCGGTCAAATCTCCCTCCCCAGTGAACTTAGGAAGATTTTTGATGTAGTTGTCAGGTAGATCATGGAGGTGAGCATGTAAAACTAGGGGAGCATATCTTGCCGCTACCTTTGCAAATACTCTGGGAGGAGGGACATTCGGTTGTCCTCCACCTCCTCCTCCGACACCTGCCATCGACTTGGGAGTAGGAAATGAGGGTGTAAAGCACTCTTTCGAATCAGGTGAAACTGAGAAATTCTGTCGAAAAAAGGTTGGTGTGTCAAATGACGATGATCTTTTCAAAGGGCCTTTACCCTTGTTTATAGATTGGAAAGTCTGATGTGGCTCACTCCTGAATTCTGAGTAGTTTGCTTCGGGATCTTTGGTATCAGACGGAGGACTACCGGAAGAAGGAGGTTCTGAAGCGGCTTTAGTCTTTAGAAGTGGATCTTTGGGTTTATTAATTGAAGCGGTTGTCTTAATTGAGCCTCTCGCTCTTAAGATCTTTTCAGGATTATAAACAGGCGTAATCAGCTTGTCATCCGGGTTCTGTCTGGTGTGCCTTCTACCAGACACCAGTTTGTGTTTTAATGGAGTCGCCAAGTGAAAGATTTGAATATGCCTTAAAACGGTGTGCACTCTATGTTCACTATCAAAGAGTAACACTATCAACGAAATAGTTTGTCGTTTTCCCAGAGAAAAGATTTCGTAACTTCGCTCCCCGGCAACGGCGCCAGAAAGATGTTGTTCCTGAGTCTGTACTTAAGGCTTTAAAGTACAGTGTCAAGGCATCCGAAAGTATGATAAAGGTTGACAAAGTATTTCCCTAACCTTCGGTATAAGAAACTAGTGAGGGTTTCTACGTTCTTGCTGCCTAGCTTCCAACTGTTCCTGTCTGGTGATATCTTGTTCAATGGCTATCCATGAACATTCTAATTCCTCTTGGGTATTCGCAATTCTAAGGATCGTGTCAAAAAGATTAAGAGCGATATGTATTTGATTAGGCAATCCGGGTTGAATATTAGGTTGGTTTGTTGTGGGTACAGTCATTGAGGAACAGTTATTAATATGGAAATGGTTTAACAAGAGATTTCGGTGCTGGCTCAATTTGGTTAAAATAAAGAGAAACTTTTCATGAAACAACAAAATAAGCATACAAAGTGAAGGCCCTTTCCCGTAACTGTGTTACCTTAATAAAGATATGAAATGGGAGAAAATGTTTAACTGCAGATAACGAAAGCTCCTATCAACAGAAACTCACGTATTCACAAAAGAAGAAATTGACATAAGCATAATCGACATAATGTAAATAAACATAAAATTTCGTAAATGTAAATTGGTCTTACACCCGCTAATAGCTGGTGCAGAGGAAAATCAAGAAACAATTACAGAAAATATGATATTCCTTCACTACAGTCGTAGTTGTATGAAATTATAATGATGTACGTCAATTATGTAGAGAAAAATGAAAAGAAACAATTAACACAACGAAACAAACTCATAACATGGTCGGGAGGGAATCAGGAATCCTCAAATTTGCTTGTATTAGCTTCCTTCATATGAAAACTCTATTTACAATTGATACCCAAAATTCCAGCCATTTCCTCTTCTTTTTGGGATGTATTTATACAAAATTTGCCTCTCGGTTCAGAAGAGCTAAATTACTCCATCTGTCCGAATCCGTTTTCAAAAAGTGCCAGGTGCTGGTTTTTGCTTAGATTTAATACATATGATACATTTGTCCAAAAATGAAATACAAGCTGTGAAGTTTTTGCATGGACAGCTGGGGGGAGTGAAATAACTCTATTTCACCGATTCTATCTTTAAGAAGTGCTAGGTGCCTGTCCTCGCATGGATTCGGTGTACATTATACACTTGTCCACAAACTGGGTGACAAGCTGTGAAGGCTCGGCCTGACAACGAGCTTCGGCTAAATAGCACTCTCGTGTCAACTGTGGAAGCTTATCATATACTTGTATATCAACGAGTTCAAGGGCGCCAAGTTGTACGCAGGGTTGAATTAAATGTTTGTCGATTTGAGCTGAGTCCACCCTGTCCATCTTGGAGATTTCTGCTGAATTTCTTTCATTCTCCTCCTTTATGTTGAGAGAAATTCGGTCTATATTTATCTGCCTCAGTGCCTCTATGCCGCCTCCAATATCTAACCCTAACTGCTCACCATTTATGTTATTGACGACCTCTTCTAACTATTTTGTCACTTTTTGAGCCTGTTCTTTGCTTAAAGTAATATCCTGTTCCCAATTCTCTAACAAGATATTACCTCTAGTTTGTTCGGCAATGGTGAGCCTAGGAGGCCCTGAAAACCTGTTGTTGGTCGCTATCACTGCCTCTTGGAAAGCAACCCGGGTAGCTTCTGCATTCCTTTCTCTATTAGTCAGATCCTCGGATATCCGATCAATTAACAAGCAGTCTTCTCGAATCTCTCCAACTTTGTTTAGCAGGTTCTGTTTAGCAGAGGAGATCCTACTCGAAATATCGGTTGCTCGAGATTTAATGATCTCGATGTCAACCATCTTGCTTTTCGCGACCTCCAACTGAGCCTGCAGCTGTGTAATCATATTTGTCTGCTGGCCTGATTGTACTCGATCATCTCGGATCGTAGAATTTGCTTGTTCCATCTTGGTCTTAAGGACTTCAATTTCTTTCTTGTTGGCCAATTGGGCCAGCTCGATTTCTCCGCTTACTTGACTCTTTGCGCTTTCTACTACCGAAGCCACCCTGGCCTCAAGAGTCTTGATCAGTCGATTTTTTTCTCTGAGTTGCTTTTTTAACAAATCGACCGAGAATTGATTTGCCGTTGCGTACGCTCCTAGCGTTCCTGCAATTTCAGTGGCAAATTCATATTTCTTTTTATTTCTCCCATCGGTCATTACTTTGAATTTTTTAACAGTGGATTCTCCCTCTTGATAAAATTCTCGCTTCACCACAGCTTTCCTCTTTTTGTCAAAGAAGAATTCATTAGGAGGGAGTTCCTCTTCCCTTATAGGCCTCATCTCTTCCCCAAATATCCATCCTTCGCTAACGCCTCCGACTGCAAGGGTGTGACAGAGGTGATGGGTTGCCCAATCTGTTTCGTACCCTTCCCTAGTGTGCTGAGTGGATCTTGCCCTTTCGGGGGGTCGAAAGTCTTTGTCCCTGTTTCCGGATTCTGAGTTGCTGGTGGGTCTGTGTCCTTTATTTCCACCTCCGGACTATGCTCCTTGGGAGGGTCAGTATTCTCCTTTCCTGTTTCGGGATTCTCCTCCTGCTCAGGGCTCTTCTCCTTGCTTGGATTTTTCTCCTGTTCGGGGCTTTTTTCCTTTTCGGGATTCTTCTCTTGCTCCCCTTCCTGAAATTTTTCGGGGTTAGAGGTTTTCCCCTCAGAACTTTCAGCTTCCTTTTCTTTATCCTTGGGAATTCCCAAACCTCCCAACACAATGGGGAGGCACCTTTTCCGATGCTCCTAAAATTTTAAAACAGAAACTCTATCTTCGGGTGCTAGGGATCCGATTCGAAATTGCACCTCCGAGTAGGACCTCGTCCCTCGGAAAACATCATCCGAGGGCGAACATTCATGTTCAAACCTCTTTAACCCACAATTTCCCAAATGGGTGCTTACGATTCTCTGCGGATCATGCTTTTTGTACTCAATGTAGGCTAGGCTCAAATCTTCTAAGGCTGCAGCCTCAGCCTTAGCATGTCCGAAATCTAATAATGAATATGAATTTAGCCGAATAGGGAAAGATGGCCATACCTTCTTGGCTGACGCCTTGAGCTCTTTTCTCACTCCGCCGATTACTGTTTGCCGAGCAATTTCGCGACAGGCCAGTTTGTCAGGAATGAACAGCAGTAGTGCCGAAGGAGGAATAGCAGCCCTGAACACTCTTAAATAAGAGAATTCTTCTTCTACGTACCAGTCTGCAATATGGCTCAGATTCTCGGCAATGATATCCGAGATGCGGGGTGGCAGAAGACCAAAAATGGTGACGTGCAGGGGCACCATCACCCAGTTAAAAATTTCATAAATAAACTTGTTCGCGTTATTTTCCCACAGCTTATCGTGGTACTCATGAACAGTCTTCTCATGGGCTGGGCTCCAAGCCCAATTCATTAAAGGAAAATGCATTATGGAGCATATTGCGTCCATGAGATATGCGGACATGAAGAATCCGGATGGTTTTCTGGCTGCTTTTTTCTCCCGGTACTCGGTGATCCTGTTGAACAAACTATCGGAGAGCATTTTTGCCCAATTGAATGAGGAACCTTCTGCTACCTGATAGATGAGAGGTACCCACTGGATGTAAAAATGTGCGGTATCCTCCCATCCGAAAAGCCGACAAGCCATCATTGCCACATACATAAAATTTGGCTCCAACGAAGAAATTGAATACATGCCCTTGTTATTCACTCTGAATGCCGAGGGACGTGACACCCAATCTTTTATCAAGCCTGGTAAGGTTCTGTCAAATTCTTCGCACTCTTTCTTTTTGAAGTCCGCCAGGAATTCTTTGCCATAGGTACATTCAAAAGTTGTTGGGAGCTTGTAGATAGACTGGATATGCTCAGGCCTAAAAGTCCCGACCATGGCCTGTCGGTCACATAAGATAGTTCTGGAGGGCAGGTCGACGTGATCTAATGCCCATCGGATCATATCGTAGTATGGGAGCAACCGAGGTCTGGTTGCAACCAGGTGCATCCCCGACTGAACAATTGTCTTGTACCTAGTGTTCATGTCATCCTTCACAATATCAAGGTTATCGTCATCAGAATCTGAACAGTTTACCAGCCCGGATTGTAGAATATTTGAAATAGACGACTAGGTAGATATTGATCCACTCGTCCGAGGTGAAGTATCTGAGACATTGTCCGGACCCTGTGCTGCAACCTCGACATTTGCTTTCGCTGCTCTCCTTGGCGCCATAGTTGAAGCTTGCCTTTGTGCTCTTCTGCAGTAGACCTGCGTATACATGCGAGAATGAGTTTCCTCGGAGGCAAAGTGAGTATTATGCGCTTTAAGAGAAATGTTTTTTGAAATAGAATGAAACCTTCATATATATTTGAAAATCTGTACCTTTCGAACAAGTCTGTCAAATCGCACATAAAACCAAATTAAATGCGTAAATCCGATTTTATGTATTCGTGGATTTACCCTAAATCTTTATTAATGTCATCAATGTTTGGAGGTCTTGATAGGAAATCAGGTCATGGAGAGCAAGAAAATCCCTCGTGAAGTGTGTCACCTCAAAGCGCGGGACAAATTTTGTTTAATTTAAAATTACAAATGTTAACGACTTAATTAACGTCCTCGCCTTTCGTCGCATCGTGAACTTCTTCTTCGTATTTTAACCCTTTAATTCGTGATATTGCGATGCGGCAATAATTAAGGCCCCAATTAATTTGAGAAAAATCTTATATTAGGCACCTAATTTAAACTTGCGAAAATCATGCCGCAACTTCGCGAATCGGGGTTTTGGACACTTTAACTCCATGAAGGAGAATGCTGAGTCGTGATACGTCGAGAGCCAAAACCAACCAAGGTTAGTTTTTTACCTTTAGTTCTAGACCAAGGTTCTCAGAAAAGTTATCGCGTTCTTGGCTATCGATGCGGTAAGAACAAAAGCTTGGGTTCGACGAGTGTCGAGACGTGAAATACCGATGATATCTAATCAAGGGTTAAAGGTTTTACCATAGTTAATTGCCTTGGGTGAAAATTTTTAAAAATGAGTTTGCAGTTTCGCGACTCGGGACTTGAGAATTCAAAAACCAAAGTGTCCGACTTGCGATATTTCAAAATAAAACAAAAAGGCAGACATATTGGCAAAAAATGAATCTTTTCTTTTGGAAGCTAAAAAGTATTGTCATTGAGATGACAAAATTTTAAGAGTCTTATAATTTCGGAAGGAAAAGAAAAACAACTTTAAATCTTAAGTATCAAACGTTGAAAATTGCGTGAGGTGGAAAAACAAGGGCGGCTCCAACAGGTTGCAAGATTAGTAAATATGATATTTCACCTGATGTTGATCAAACAACATATCGATCAATGATAGGCAGTCTTTTGTACATCACAACATCCCATTCTGATATAATCCAAGCTGTTGGAATGGTAGATCGTTATCAGTTTTCCCCTAAACAAAGTCATTTAGCAGCTTTCAAGAGGATATTCAAATATTTGAAGGGTGCAATGATTTATGGTCTTTAGTATCCTAGAAATCAGAACTTACAATTAACTTCATATTCAGATGTTGATTGGGAAAATTGTTTGGATGAGAGAAAGAGCACCAGTGGAGGTTCATTCTTCTTAGATTATTCGTTAGTAGCATGGCATAGTGAAAAGAAGGGATCTATCTCATTATCCACTACAGAGGCAAAGTACATTGATGTTGCTACTTGTTGCACTCAGATTTTATGGATGTTACAAACTCTTGCATATTTGAAGGTAACTTATACTGATCCAATTCCACTTCACTATGATAACACCAGTTCCATTAGTGTCTCGAAGAATCATGTTCTCCATTCAAATAAGAAGCATATCCCAATAAAGTATCATTTTCTCAAAGAGAAGGTTACAAACAGAGTTGTTCAGCTGAATTATATTCCTTCCACATAACAAATTGCAGACATCTTTACTAAACCCCTAGCTAAGACACCTTTTGAATATCTTCGTCAGAAGTTGGGTGTCATCCTTACTCTCACCTAAGTGATTCCATCCTGTTAGGGGGAGTATGTGTTGGTTGAATATATGTTACCTCTGAAAAGTACAACAAGGGCTTAGGGGAAGCATGTTTTCTTTGACATTGATGTCAATGGTGGAGAAAAGGAGTGGCCTGGATGCTACAGTTGGACGTCCAAGCAGGTCTAGATGCTACAGTTGGAGGTCCAAGAAGTCTATTGCAGCCTTTGAGAGTTTCCATCAATGCCAAAGGGGGAGATTGTTGGCATGTTTTGCAGGAAAGAGTGTGCTTGTCATTGATGGAAAGAACATAAGGCAAAGAAGAAGGAAGCAAAATATTAGGAGAGATAACAAAGGAAGAGAAAAGCTCAAAAGAGATGGTGCGATAAAACTTAGAACAAATCAAGATTGTCGGATCTACAAGCCAGATCAATGGCAGGGATGAATTGCGGGAGAGAAATCATAATTAAACTACTCGCCAGTTACAATCCTCCAATCTTTCTAGATCATCAAATCTCATAGATTAAAATATCTAAGACTACAGTTGATCCAACAAACAATGAGTTTAATTCAGATTAAATTGTGACCTTCAGATGAGAAATTGCCAAATCTACAACAAGGATGAATTGTGGATATTGAAAGGAGAATTAAACATCGCACGTGTTCCAATCCTGCAATTAGTCAGGACCATCTGATATTATAGCTTCTAAAATTAACGATTGTGGCTAACTCACCAACAATGCACAACTTCCAATTGCAGAGTTGGGTGACGAGTTAAAACACTCACAGATTGTGGTTTCCCAATCATTCTTGATCGTGGATCTACTTCAAGAATATTCACAATCATTGGATCATTTTGAGTGGAAGGATAGGATAAGCTAGCAAAGCCACAACACAGACAGATGAATCCATCGATCTAATACCCTGATCAACGAAAAACATTTAGTTTGAGTTTAATGTTGCGAGGAGGTTATGCTCCAGAAGGTTTGAGATGTGAAATACCCGAAGCCCGAAAATCCAAAATGAATAAGGACCTTCAGATTTGGAGGAAAAATGAGGATCGTTGGATCAGGTATGTTGGTCATGCAGCAGACCATGTCGGCAGACCATGTTATAAAATAACACATGGCATAATCAGATGATGACAAGCGTCAAGAGGAAATTGGCTCGTTACATGTCAACAAGTGATGTAATCAAGTTACGTCACTTCGGAAGAATTGCTTTGAGAGTTTCAAATGTCAAAAGTCATGAAGTCCTGAAGAACGAAGATCCGAAGTCGCTCTCAACCATCGATCTAAGATACTATCATGATAATTAGATCAAGGATATGAACATGTGTCACATCAGGAGATCTACATCGACATCAACAAGAAAATGTGACAGACCACGTCAGTAGTCTATGTTAGTAAGGACACATGGCACAGTTAGAGAATGACAAGTGTCAAGTTGAAATCAGCATTTCAGGTATGTGCAAATCACGAATCTGAGTGACACATGGCAGTTTCTCAACTCGTGACACATCATCAAGTGATGCAAGAGTTACATCACTACGGGAGTTTTTCTTCAGGAGTTCCACCACTAGTAGTCTCCCAAAGACCTAAAGACCCGAATGTCGAAGACCCAAAGTGGACATGAGACGTCCGATCTGAAGATCACTTCAGGAGAAGTCTCATTTGGCGATCTACTATAGTGGAAGGATAGTAAGTGAAAATGTTAACCGACAGCAAGTAGTCTCCACTGTCTTATGAATGACTCGACAGGTGATCACTCCTAAGGAAAGAATGAGTTGAGATTTGAAATCTCTGAAATCTGAAGACTCGAGGAGATCTCGACCATTAATATGAAAGGGACACGCATCAAAGGCCTGACAGCTCTGAAAGATTGACGTATGGAGTAAATATAGGTTTGAGACTCTAAATCTTTGAAATTCGAAGACCCTAAGGAGATCTCGATCGTCGATCTAATGTCGGGTGTACTATCAATCATTTATCAAAATAAAGTGGAAGGATAGCATAAGCATAATAGGCAAAGTCGTCAAGTAAAAGATGGTCATGCATCTCATTGTTTGAATAAGTTCTTGTCATTGGATTAAGAAATGAAGGATGACTATAAGGATTAACGCTAACCATTGATCTGGTTCTGAGATCTAATTTGAACTGTCCGATCTGTTTGGGAATTCTAATTCAAAAGGTTCGAAAGGTTTGAAACCCAAAAGTTCTGAAGGGAAAAGTGATGAAGTTACGACAGTCATCCATTTTAGGAGAATGAATCGAGGTCGTTGAATTGATAAGTTCTCAAGCACTCGCTAAGCCCAGGCATATGGTCCCCTCCAGTGATCACGTGAAGAAAGGGGCTTAGAAGCCAAAGAAGTGATAATTGACTGGTTGTAACTTACAGATAAGAAGAAGAGTTTTGACTACCATAGAAGCTAAGGAATCTTAGCATAACACCCACTAATGATGAACACAGGGGGATAACTGCCAGAGAAGACGAAGAGTTTCCATGATGATCAGGCAGAGGACTCGACGAGAGAAAAATATGCAAAATAGAGAAGTGAATTGATTCTGCTTGTTGGCTATGTAGTTGTGAGGAAGAGATGCAATGAAAAATACAAAGTTCAAAATAATGACACAGTGAAGAGAATGCAAGAGCATAGTGCATAGGAGGGAGATGGCTCACAGAGCATAAAATGCAGGAGAACAGAAAGCACAAGGTATGTGAACAGAAAGACACTGATGCGGGCAGAGCATAGAGGTGTAGCAGAATAGTGATGAGACTAGTAAGCCATTGATAAATGTTGTATCACTGTGATAAATTTAAGAAAATCAAAAATTTATATTTCAGGGTGGTAGGGAGGTGCTAGGGAGGACTATTGTCCTCATAGTTTCAAGTAGGTGCTTGAACACAGGGAGTTGTAGCTAAAAAAACCAGGGTGGTAGGGTGGTGTAAGGGAGAACTATTTTTCTCTGTTATACAGGTTGGTGCATGTGTGACTAAAGTTGGTTCTTCCATCCATATGGTTCTGGAACACTCAGGGAGTTGGTCCTTCCTTCTAGTGGGTTCTATAGAAACTAGAGAGTTGGTGCTCTCATCAAATTGTTGCTTGTAAAACAGAGGTTGTAGCCTCAAGAGGAGTTGGAGCTCATAGGAATGATAATGTATATAAAATAAAGATTAATTATCATATCACGAAGAAGAGGTTTTTTTCCTTTATGGGTTTCCTCAGGAAATATTTGTCTCTGTATATTATATGTGTGTGATTGATGTTGAATATTCTATTGCTTACCTCCCTGCATTATTGTGATCGCCATTGAGTGTTCTGTAAAGATTTTAAAATAGGCATAATTGTTTAAGCACAGTAAAAATTGATTCACCCCCCCTCTCAGTTGTCCAAAAATTGGTATCAGAGAAGGTTTTTTTTATTTAAAGGTAGATCAGTAAGCTTAAACATGTCAATTCATGAAGGAACTTGAACCAATAAGGCCCCTCTATTTAATGGAACAAAGTTTTCCTTTTGGAAAGTTAGACTGAGAACCTACATAATGGATTTAGGTGCAGATGTCTGGGATGTGGTAGAAACTGGTTATGTAAAGCCAGTTGTACTAGCTAATAAGGATGACAAGCTAGAATTCAACTTCAATGCTAAGGCTATGAATACTATTATGAGTGGGCTTGCAAAAGCAGAATTTGTAAAAGTTATGCACTTAGAAACTGCCAAAGGCATGTGGGACAAACTCATTAGCAATTATGAAGGTAATGAGAAGGTAAAGGATGCCAAACTTCAAACCTATAGATTACAGTTTGAACAACTACAGATGAAAGAAGATGAAACTATTGGGAAGTACTTTCTGAGAGTTGAAGAACTAGTAAATGCAATGAACGCTCTTGGTGAAAAAATTGAGGAAGCCTCTTTAGTTCAGAAAATTTTAAGATCTATGCTAGATAGGTTCAACCCAAAGGTCTTTGTTATAGAAGAAATTAATGATCTAAAAGATTTTGCTTTTGATCAACTTCTAGGAACGTTGACTGCATATGAAATTAGGATAGGTAAAGATAAATCCACCACTAGAGAATCTTCTTTTAAAGCAGATAAGAATGAGGAATCTGAGCCTGATGAAATTGAAGGAAAAATTGTGAGAATACTAAAGAAAGGATCAGGTAAGTATCAAGTCCAGTTTCCCTTCAAGTGTTTTAATTGTGGAAAGATAGGTCACTTTGCATCTAAGTTTCCACGCAAGAAGCAGGATCAGAATTCTAAAGGTGAAAAGAAGTACAAACCCATGAGATTTGGTAAAAATAAAAGTTTATATGTGTAAAAAATGATGACTCTTTATAAAACATAGATAGTGACTCTTCCTGTGAAGATAAGGTTAATGACTTTGTGCTTATGGCCAAAGAGGATTATAATAATAAAAACACAGGAAGTGATGTTAATGATGAAGAAGTTGTGGTTGATATGGAAGGTGAACTAATCAGTGCTTTAGAAGAGATTGACAGACTTGGACTCAAGAAAAGAAAAGAAAAATAGTTGTTGATGCAGTTTGAAAAGAATGGTAAAAACCCTAATGAAGACTTTTCCCTACTAAAAGTGGAGTTGGAAGAGGCAAAGAAGATAGAGGACATTATGAAACATCAGTTATCAAAAAATAAGGAAAGATGTGAAGCCTTAGAAGAAGAGGTAGTAAAAACCAGAAAAGACATGGAGAATTTAAAGCATTGTATCTCCAAAATCTTCCAAGCATTAAAGCCTCATCAAAACTAAATGGCATTATGAACAAACAGAGATATCATTTGTTGAAGACCGGTTTAGGCTATGTAAGTGGTTCAAGAAGCAAACAGACAGAAAGCAAAGAGCCAATAAAGATTATCAAGTTCCAAATCAATAGACAATCAGACCATGTGAGTATGCATCTTTCCAGTTGTCCCCATGATCTACTTGATATGGTCGTTATCCATCATGATTGGGTCCAAGGGTTCCTCCTTATTTCCCTTATCCTTTCTTCCTTCCATTTCTCCTCTTTCTGTCAGTGCTTCCCCCCTTCTCCCATGTACGCAGGGAAGTTTGTTATGAACCAAATACCTGAATACAAAATATCACAATAGATCCAAAGATATTTTAATACAATCACCACACAAGATATATGAAACCATATAGAAAACCACAACTTTATTATAGAAAACCTTGAGGTAGGGCAACACCGTACAATGGATCCTATTATGGAATGGATCATCTCCTGTTCACTTGCCTCTTCGAAGGGGCATCCTCCTATTGAGCTACCGCTCCAAATACAATATTTCACTTCATGTCTCATTACATTGCTTGAACCCCTTTATATAGTGCTACCATCA
>CBVK0101044960.1:0-13300 GCA_900067695.1 Picea abies | reverse complement strand
GACCTTGAGCTCTGATACCATATGTTAAGAACCAAATATCAATATAGCATAGAAAATCATTAGAAAAAGTACTCAATGCCTTGAAAGAGAGATAATTTCAAATAATAACCCTCTTTGAGGGGGCAACCTCCTTTTACCCCACTTAAATGTTCAAGTACAAGATGAATCAAAATGAAAATGTCTCCTTGGTATATATAGGAGACTAGAAGGTATAATTACAAATAATGGCCTAAAGCCGACCTAAATCAAATAACATTACTAATATAATATGCCCCAATTAAGGGGTAATGAACCAATATTAGGGCTTAACATGGGATAATGGGCTATAATCCCAAATGTGCTTATTCCTTCTTGAATACGTGTTCCACTTATCCCTTCTTGGATAAGTGTCCTCACAAATCAAATCAACTCAATTCACAAAGGAGTACGATCTGGAAAATTTTGTCACACATGGCATTCCATGTGGACTTCTAGAGGCTACACCCTCTAGAAACACTAGGGTCAACTCCCATAGTGTATAACGTCAAGGGTCAACTCCCTTCACATGTCCTCGTGTGCTCTCCACATGGGACATTAGGTTATAAGCCCAACTTCACTTATTCCTTCTCGAATAAGTGTTCCACTTATCCCTTCTTGGATGAGTGTTCTCACAGGTCAAATCAAATCCGTTCACAGAGGAGTGATCTGAAAAAAGTATCAGGAAGATGCAACCATCAACACTCCCTCTCAGCGAGGGAGGCATTCTCTGCCATGCCAAGTCAAGTCTGTTACGGAAGTACTTAAAATTCATCCTGGTTTGGTAAGAACATCAACAACCTGCTCATTTGTAGGAAGGTACTACACCAATACTTCCTTCTTCTACACCATGTCTCAAATAAAATTATACTTTATCTCAATGTGGTTCAATTTGTCATGAAATACTGGATTATCAGAAATCTTCACACAACTTTAGTTACCATAATGAATAATGGTGGAATCTAGCACATGTTCGAATAAATATGCAAGGAGCTTGTGATGCCACACCACTTCATAGACTGTCATACTTAATGCAATGTATTCTGCTTCTGTTCTACTCAAAGCCACAGAAGTTTGTTTCCTGCTACACCAGGAAACCATGGAAGATCCCAAAGTGAAGCAACACTTGAAGGTGTTCCTTATGTCCACTACACTCCCTGCCCAATTAGAGTCAATATATTCTTGCCATATCATATCAATACTAGAAGTATATCTCATACCATGTCGAAATGTGCCTTGCAATTATCTCAACACATGTTTCACAACAATCCAGTGTGTCTATCTCAACTGACTTATAAACTTGGCTCAGTGCACTCACAGCATAGAAAATACTTGGTTTGGTGTTAACTAGATAAATCAATTATCCAATCATCTATCTATATAGAGTCAGATCATTTTTGTCAAAATTGAAAGAAGACACACTTAGTTTCTTTAGATTTATCATCATTGGTATAGCCACAGGCTTAAAGTTCAGTATCTCAAACTTATTCAATATCTCAACTGTGTACTCCCCTTGACTCAGGAAGATCTTTTCAGTTCTTTGCCACACCACTAGTCCCAAGAACTAGTGAATGATGCCAAGGTCCTTCATCTCAAAGTCAAAGGCCAAAACATACTTGCATTCAATAATAAATCTCTATGTACCTATGAGTAATAAATCATCAACATAGAGGACCAAAATCAAGGCCTCACCATTAACATTTTTGTAGTACAGGTTGGGATATTCAACAATTTTGTTGAAGCCCAAACTCATCAGGTGTGCATCAATCCTCGCATACCAAGCTCCAGGTGCCTACTTGATTTCATACAGGGCCTTCTTCAACCTACACATATGAGACTCCTTCTCATGTATGATGAGACCATCTGGCTGCTCAACGTATATTTCTTCCCCAATTTCTCCATTGAGAAATATTGTCTTCACATCCATCTAATGTAGTTTCCAACCCATGGATGCTGGGAGGGAAATAATCATTCGAATAAAATTTTATCGAGCAATAAGAGAAAATGTCTCCTCGTAATCGATTCTCTCCACCGAAGAGAATCCTCTAGCAACAAAACTTGCTTTGTGCTTCTTGATTCTTTCATCAGTTGTATGTTTGATCTTATAGATCCATTTGGAAGTCACTGCAGACTTCCTTTCAGGTATCAGAACAATATACAACACATAATTCTTCATGATGGACTGATACCCCTCCATCATGGCATGTCTCCATACTAGATGCCTCCTCATAACATGAAGGCTCAAAATCAATGATGTGGCTCATAGCTGTAGCATAGCATAGATATCTTTGAGGTCTCTTGCTCTCTCAGAAAGTACCACGAGGAGCTACATGTATTTATGTCTCCTGCAGATTTTGACAAGTCCATGTAGGTCTCTTATGACCTACTACAATATTTATGGGAACATCAACTGGAGGTACAAGATCAATGGGATCAATAGGCTCAATTGTCTCCCTCTAAACTGTTGGAGGGTGAGGGGGAGAAGGAACAATCTCTTCTTGTTTCTGACTATCAATATCCATGTGAGATCCTCTAGATCTCATGAAGGCTACCTCCTCCTCAAAGGTAACATCTATGCTCACCTCAATCTGATTTTGACCAAGGATGTAGATCCGGTATACCTTCGAAGACTCACTGTACCCCACAAATGTACCCTTTCTTCCTAAAGGGTCTATCTTGGTCCTTTTCTCTTTGCGTATATGAATTTCTACTAGACACCCAAATATCCTGAAGTGTCCAACCTCAGGGTTCACTCCGGTGAAGGTCTCCTTGAGAGTCATGTTACTTAAAGTCTTATTAGGACTTCTATTTTGAACATAGATTGCATTCATAGGAATGGTGTTTCGCAAATGAATATATCCATATACTTTTTATCTCAAATATTCTGCAAATAAATAGGGCAGCCATCCTGGAAATCCAAATTCCAAATTTCCCAAAACAGTAAGTTGTTTACATATGTTTGATCATCATGTTGAGAATAAATCTGTTGGTTTCACTAAAATACATTGATTCTAGAAACAATGAAGCCAACAATTCCACAAAAGATTGACCACCAAGACTATCTGATGTTTTTCATTGATATCAATTACTGAGAATCTCAGATGATGAACATCCCATATGTGATATATGACTAACTTCTCATTTACGGTCATAAAGTCTGATCTGTATGGATCTTTGTGAAAACAAATCTCAAGCCCTTTAAATTAAGCCAAGAATCAAACTATGGATCGTAGGCCTGGATGTTGAGTTCATGTCTAGGAGCATCCTTGTTATACTCATGGTGACAAGTGATTGACAAGTTTTTCACAACAGTTTCAGTAGATGCGTCACTCCACCAGTAATTCAACAAATTTAGTGGAAATGGAGACCAATCAGAGTATTCCA
This sequence comes from Picea abies, assembly GCA_900067695.1. Lineage (NCBI taxonomy): Eukaryota > Viridiplantae > Streptophyta > Pinopsida > Pinales > Pinaceae > Picea > Picea abies. The sequence continues at coordinate 9,901 of CBVK0101044960.1, read as the reverse complement.
CATCAAACACTATTCCATTCCCTAAGCTTCGTATGAATATCGTATTGCCCAGAATAGTAGAGTTCAGTACATGGTCAAAACCAATCTGAAGTGCATCGATTAGGGTTTGAGAACTGGAAATGTGTGTCAATTTATTAGTAGATGTTTCATATATTTCACCTCATGGATCAGTTTGATCACTGCATGCTCTGAACATGTAAATTCTTCCATGAACAGTGGCATCAAAATTCCCTCACCTGGATATAATGGTGGGATCTATACCACACCATTTATACATTTTTGGATCATACACGTAGACATTGTTGTGCTCGAATCTGTCTATTTGACCACCGATAACGTATATTATTTTTCATCTATAGGCAATCACAAGTCAAACGAATATGCGAGAGGAAAAATTTGATGGATGCTTCTCTGAATGTACTCCATAGGTATCTCTAAAAGAGCAAGTGTCTTATCCCAAACATGGAGACATTTATCACTATTGACGGCTTGTGCAAAAACTTTGTTTGGCATGTAATTAGAAATGTAATATATACATCATGTTGACTATCATTTTCATAGTATCTCTCATGCAGTGGCACAAAACAATACCTTTCGCTGTAACTGGGTACAACTCCCCTCACAATATTTGTGTTGACGATCCCCCGGGATGATCAACAATCACTTGGTCTGTTGCTTTTGTAGTAAGTTTTCTCGAAGATCGAAATATATTTCACTCATATGCTCCCATCAAACTGTCAATGGTGATTCCAGAGAGATCCATAGAATTTACCTTTGTACTGAAGGTTAGTTTCGACTTGAGTTTAACCAAGCAGGGAAATCCATATAAAAACACTGCCCACCACAGTTTACTACCAGCTTCCCTGTAGCATGTATGGATTGCTCCATTTTCCTGGGCCTTCCCATGAGGGAGACAACCCAGTCTCGCTCTGATACCATGTTGGTTGTTCTTCATATAAGATAAGATCAACATTCAATATATTATTACAATAATGAGTGTTCCATATATAGGGAACATAAGGTGACCATCCATGAAAGGATGCGTCCCTTGAATAATCAATAACTATTTATTATTATCATTTACTTATTATATATGATATTTAATAATCAATAATAATCATATTATTAATTATTATCTTCAGAGAATGTCTTCGCGATGTTGTCTAAACATCAACAATCCTAATACTATGTGGTCTCATAGTGAATTTATTTCCGGAAGCTTAAATCATTTTTCAAGTCTCATTATTTTCTTCCTGAGATGAAATATTACCAGATCAAAGATAACTACTTCACCCAGTAAGTTGTCATTTGTTGGGCCCCAACAACTACCCCTAAATATTTACAAAAGTTAAAGGGCCCCCATTAGAATCTTGACAATTATAATGAGCTACAGAATCAACCTTTTCAAATAGTTTTAGACATTGGCTTGCTTTGAGACAAACTTAAGACATTCACTATAGTATGAGACATTCATTGCAAGAGTATATGTCAAAATTTAGAAACGAGCATAGAAATCTCAATTTAAACAAAAATGTTAATTTTTATCAACTGCTTACTTTCGTTTAAATTATGATTATGTGTTCTTTCTTTTGCTTATTAGCAAGTTTCACTATTTTTAATAATGGGTTCAATAATTCATAAAATAATATGTTGGTTGGTTTCTCATTTTCATAAAATTATTTGGTGATATTAATTAATTAATTTTTTTTTTCATTTTTCACCTCATTTCAAAATAAAAATAGTAATAATAATAAAGAATTATCTATGATTTGTTTGATTTTGTAAAAAAACAAAATTAATATTTTTCTCTTCTCCATTAACTTGAAGATTCTAGAATTTTAATATCACATTTGAATGGAAATTATAAACAATGTTTGTTTACAACTTATAGTTAGTTTAAATTCATTTTTTATTTTATTGTTCTATATTTTGTTTTATTCACAATTTTTAGGTTATTAATTTAGGTTTATTTTTGTTTCACAGTTTTCTATTATCAATTATTTGGTATGGATATGATCATGGCTAGATTTTATTATCTAAATACGTTCTAGATGATTGATCCAAAAATAATATTGGATTGCTGCAAATAAATTTATGAGCAACAACAGATAAGATTCGGAAATGCGTCAAGAACATAGACACAATTTTGTGGGACTTATTGCAGCCAAACCGTGAGGGATTTGAAGAAATGGTTGAAAACCCATTTCCCTAATGGACCCATTTAGCATTTGTGTAGAAATTTTCCCAAACAAATGCATGATTGAAGAGATATTTGTGTCTCATTATGAGGAAAATTTCAGGTGGAGGAAATTATTAGTGATGCCCAAATTGCTCGTTCATTGTATAAATATATGATAAAGTTCAGAGCCATAGAGATCAAGGAAATTGAAATGAGGATTTTTATCCTTTATCTTTTGTATATTATTTATTTTGTAAATTTTTCTTCTTTTCAAATGGAGTAACATATGGTTGAAATCTTTGGGAGAATGGATGAGTATTTTCAAAAAAGAATATGGAATTCTAGGTTGCTTAATGACTTTTGTCCTGTGAGTAAAATGGTTTTATTTTCATTATAATATCTTCATATTCTTTGAATAATTGATTATGCATTGATTTAAATTAGCTTTAGTTGTTTTTATTAATACATGGTTAATTGTTATCATTTATGTGTTAATTTTTTTAATCTTTAAGAATCTATTATCCTAAAAGTTCTTCCTAGACCATATGATGAACATATTTTGTTGAAACTATATGAGAAAACAATTTAATATTTGAATTTTGTGCTTTTGTATATTGTGCAATGTTAATATTGCTTCTCATATAATTTTTTAATATGAAACTTAATTTGTATTGAATTAACTTTAGACTATTCTGCATATAATTCTTTATATAATGTTTTTCTTTATGTTGTCAATAATTTGTTATTTCATTATGCATGTGTGATCAATTTGTCATTTGATCATTATTGAATTTATTCCTAATTTTAAATGATGGGTAAAATCAATACTCATAATTGAGATTTTTCTCTTTCTTAGTTATTGATTATCATAAGATCATAAAATTTTTAATCAGTCATCATTCTGTTGCTAAATTCTCACTCCAACACAATAAACACTTCTTTGAATTTATTCTCGGAGTACCAGTATTGTTCTATCATAGGATTCCCTCACAAGCATGACAAGAAGGAGCTCATACAAATACAGAGATATGAATATTACATAATACATAATATGTATTACATATTATGTAATATGTAATACATAATATGTATTATGTAATGCATATTATGTATTATGTAATACATAATATGTATTACATATTATGTAATATGTATTACATAATACATAATATGTTAGTATTTTTTATTAATGAGAGGTTAGTAGGTGTATTGCTTTCTTTTATTCAGATTTTTTTATGTATGAATGGGATGATAATTGCATTAATTAGCTTTGATTGTTTCTCTATCATTGATTCAGTTGTATTTTCTTAGTATTTATTAGTTTAAAATCTTTAAACATTAAAAAAACAAAAAGATTTATGTTCTTACTTTATCTTGTTTTGAAACATTATTATGAACATTCATTTTCACAAGATTTCAAGTAAACCTTGTAAACTGTATATAGATTGATTATAATCATTTGTATATTCATGTTTCTTTTTAATAAACACTAGTAAGTAATATATCATTTGTTATAATCATAGCTTTAGATTAGTTTATTTATTTTACTGTTTTTAGGACTTTAGTTGGCCAATAGAGCCATTAAACCCGTCAGGTCATTTCATTTCATTCCAAATGGCTTGGGTTATTTAGACAACCCTGGTATGGAATCGACCTTCCATTTGATGGTGTGTCATTTACGCCCATCAACAAAACTCCAATAGATATTTCAAGGATCACACTCCTTTTGATGATTGGATCGAAAACAAACCATAAGTCACACACTTCCATGTCTTTGACTCACATATATGGGCCCAAATTGACTCACATGTATGGGCCCAAATTCCCTCTGAAAATAGGAAATCATTGGATCCACATAGTATTGAATATATCTTTGTTGGATACTCGGATGGTGTAAAGCGATATATACTTATTTATCCATCTACAAACCAACTTATCATTGAGCACAATGTTCAGTTCAAGGAAAGTATCTCGCATGCTCCACAGGAGCCACATGTAGATGATTTTGTCCTTACACCAGTTCGAGATGATGAGTCTGCACATCCAAAATCTACTTTAGATCTAACTTCTAATTCGGAGTTAGAGGATTCAAAATATGCATATGCATAATCGGTATAGGAAGATGAGGATCCAATGCAAATCCCTAAGTGGGTACATACCACTCTTACGGATGCAGGAGATCTTGCTGGCGATCTAGTTGATATTAGGAGGAATTGATCTCAGTTCAAGGAGCCACCTCGTGTATTCATAGCCATTGAGCCCATGTTTGTTATTTATTGTTATGTGTCTCAGTATTCAAACCCACAAACCTATGGAGATGAAGCAGGGAATCCCTTTTGGGAAACAACCATGCAAGAGGAGTACAACTCCCTCCTAGAGAACCAGACTTGGGATTTGGTTCCACTTCCTTCATGAAGGAATATTTTCATATGCATATGGTCTATAGGACCAAGAGAAAATTGGATGGTCAAGTTAGAATATACAAGGAAATACTAGTTTCCAAAGGTTTTCAGCAGGTTCATGGCATAAACTATGATGTGACATTCACTCTAGTAGTGAAGATGGATTCCATTCATTTGTCCCCTGTTATTGTGGAAACCAAAGGATGGGAAGTCCATCAAATTGATGTGAATAATGAATTTATTCATTTAAATACTTTAGAGGATATTTACATGGAGCACCCACCTAGCTTCATACATGATTCATTTTTGGTTTGCAGGCTCAAGAAGTCTCTCTATGGTCTCAAGCAGTCGTCAAGAGCATGGTATGCCAAGATGGAATCCTACCTGTTATCCCAAAAATTTGTGAGATGAAAATGATCCAAGTGTATACATGATTAGGGCTATTGATTCAATTCTGATTCTAGTTCATTATGTGGATGATATTTTGATCACTAGCTCCTTGACATCATTGATTGTTACGGTGAAGCATATTTTGCATGAAAGGTTCTTGATGAAAGACATGGGCTCACTCCATTACTTCCTTGGCCTTGATATTAGTTAGGATTCTTCAAGAACCAATAGATCTCATGTAAAGTATCCTTTGGATCTCATGGAGAGATTCCACATGACAGACTGCAAGTCTGCCCCTACTCCCTCCCTATATGGGGTGAGACTTGAGGATGGTGGGGACACTCCACTAGTTGAAAACAATCTATACATACTTCTTGTGTTGGATTTACTTCACACACACTTAGGATTTATTTTTCCTAGGGTTTTTATTTGTTCATTAGTCATAATTAGTCATTATCTAGTCTCCTATATTTTAGGAGAGAATATTCCACTTGAAGAATATTCTCTTTTAGTTCACACTTCCGTTTGACTAGTTGAGATGAGTTTAGATGTTGCATTGGGATCATCACCATGCTAATTCAACCTTTCCTTGGTATCATCACTAAAGTGGTGCATTAGCCTTGATTCCTTGAGTTAAATCCTCACTACTTTCTATTCAGTTAGTTAACTAGAGACTAGTTGACTAGTTAACTCAACTAGGTGGCATCTCACTCTTGTAACTTCCTGAGAGACTAGAATAGGTGGCAGCTCACTCCCGTAACTGCCTAAGAGACTAGAATAGGTGGAAGTTCACTCCCATAACTGTTGGTGTGTGTCCATATCACTCTATACCACCACTATGGTGACTTGATTCACCTCAAGTCTAACTCATTGAGTTATACAGAGTATATCATGTGTAAATTATTCATTATTCACAATGGTTAATGAGAATTATTTCCATTCTTTCTCTCCTTCTTATTCTTTTTCCAATTCTCTCTGCAAATGTGTGTATCATTGTTTATCTAGATCTATTCTGTGTAGGTCAACACATTTAAATGGTATCAGAGCTGACGGATTGCTAAGCAAAAGCTACACCAAATTTTTTTACAGGTACCAAAGATTCAAGACAATGGAAAGATGGAATTCCAAAAAAGAATTCATTCTTACACCTTACAACTATTTTTCATGGAAGGAGAAAATAGCCATACATATCCTATCTAGAGGGTTGTATGGGTTAACCATGAAAACAGATACATAACCGACATCAGCCATAAAAAAATCCATGTACTTAAATCCCATGGATGAGGCACTCGGAACAATTTGCAGTCTTATTTCTCCCAATCTCCTTTTTCATATATATTCCTGTAAGACTCCCAATGAAGCCTGGACCATCTTGGAAGGGATATTTGGAAAATAGGATGAGATGAGGGGACACATGCTAGAGGTTGAGATTTTCACATTGGATCCAAAAATATTCACGAATATCCAAGATTTCTTTACAAAATTCAAAGATTTATTGTCTCAACTCAAAGCTTGCATGGTTGATAAATCGAAGGAGGAGAAACAAATGGTTCTCTCCATTCTCTCCAATATTTGACCTCAATTATCTATATTCATATCCACATTCCATACTGTCAGAGTTGCCTTTGGAGCCACTTGGAAGATGCCTTCTCTTGAGGACTTTATCGAATCCCTGACACAAGAGCAAACCAAGCTCATCAACATGGGTGCAATCAAAGGCCCAAGGTTGCATGCACTCACTGTGCATGATGGCAGCCACAAATATCAGAAATATAAAGATAAATATAAGGGAAAATATCATGCACATGCGAAGAAGGAAGGGTACACAAAACCCTTCACCGATGCCTCCGGATCTAAAGGAGAAAAGGGAAGAAAAGGAGATAAATGCACATACTGTCACAAAGGATTCCATTCAAAATCTACATGCATGAAAAAACAAATAAATCTGATGTCTTGGATACTTCAGCGAAACAACCTTGGAGATTGCATCCCTGAGGGTGCAAAGAAGAAGAAGCCAGAAGATGTGAATTCCAAGAAAGGCAATTCTAGCCATGCCTTGATTGTAATTAATTCCTCTCCCGATGCTTGGATCGTAGATTTAGGAGCATCACATCACATGGATGCATCAAAAATAGTCAATTCTTCTTTGGATTCATGCAAAGGTCCTCCTATTCTGATGGGGTACAACTCTTTTGTCGAAGTCAGAAGCAAAGGCAGGATTGAACTCACCAATGGAAGCTTCGAGAACATGTGACATGTTCCAAAGATTTATGTCAACCTTCTCTTTGTGTATCAGATGAAAAATTATGGCACCGGAAAGAAATTCGTATTGACACCAAATTCTGTGGACATATACGACATGCAAACCAACTCTAGGGTTGCTATCGTTGAGGTAAATCATCAATCTAGATTGTATACATTTTATGAATTCATTGAACCTGATTTTTCTTTACTGCTTACTCATGCTGATGAAAGTAGTAGGATATCGCATGAAAGGTTTGGAGATTTGAATTTCAGATACATGTAATATCTTAGCAAGCACAGATTAGTTGATGGTTTACTAGACATCCATTTCTCTAAGGGAGTATGTGAGGGATGTATTCTCGGAAAACACCCTCAAGATAAATTCGTCAAAGGAAAGTCTCCATGAGCTTCCTCACCTTTAGATATGATCCACAGTGACCTCGTGGGGCCTTTTCTGCATCCATCAATCAACAAAGAGAGTTTTTTTCTCATTTTTGCTGATGATTTCTCACGTTTTACTTGGATCTACTTTCTCAGGAAAAAATCCGAGGTCTTTCAACACCTCAAAGATTTCAAAGCTTTGGCTGAGACACAGTCCGAAAAGAAGATCAAAGTCCTCCAAATTGATAATGGGGGAGAGTATGTGAATCATGAGATTCATAATATTTTCCATGAGGCAAGGATTCAGTTGTAGCATACAGTTCCCTACACTCTACAGCAAAATAGAGTTGCTGAGGAAAAAAAAAGATCTCTAAAGGAGATGGCATCTTGCATGTTGCATGCAAAGTCACTACCATAGAGACTATGGGTTGAATAATTTAACTATGCAACATACATCCAAAACAAATATACTCATAGATATGTCAAGGATAAGACCCCCTATGAGGCTTGGAGCAGCCTCAAACCAGAAGTGGCCCACTTTCTCATTTTTGGTTCACGTGCATGGGCCCATATTCCCTCTGAAAAGAGGAAGATACTTGATCCATAGAGAACTAAGTTCATTTTTGTTGGATACCCCGATGGTGTGATAGGATATCAGCTTATTGATCTTTCCTCAGACCGACTCATCATTGAGCATAGTGTCCAATTCGAGGAAAGTGTCTTGCATGTACCTCAGCAGTCGCATGCAGACACCTTCACTCTTCCACCTATCCAAGATGATGAGAATGCACATGCTGACTCTTATTTAGATGAAAGTTATGATTCAGAGGAATCAAATGATTCAGATTGAGAGTCAGTATAGTCAGATTCAAAGTTAGATCATCCAGATGCAGTCGCAGAGCCACAGAAGAGGCCTAAGTGGGCATAAACTACACTTCAGGATGTAGGGGATCTCGTTGGTGATCCAGCCGATACTAGGAGGACTTGATCTAATTTCAAGGAGCCTCCTATTTCACTCTCTTCCACTGAACCATTGCCTTCTAGGCATCTTTTCTTATTTCAGTATTTAGATCCATAGTCTTATGGAGAGGCTATTAGAAATCCCTTTTGGGAATCCGCCATGTAGGAGGAGTACAACTCCCTCCTCGAGAACCAGAATTGGGATCTGGTTTCCCTTCCTTCTGGGAAGAAACTTGTCAGATGCAGATGGTTCTACAGGACCAAGAGCGTAACAGATGGAAAGATCAGCAGATACAAAGACAAGCTTATCTCCAAAGGCTTTCAGCAAGTTCATGGTATTGATTATGATGAGACCTTCACTCCAGTAGAGAAGATGGATTCCATACGATTGACACATGTCGTTGCGGCAGCCAAGGGATGGGAAGTCTATCAGATGGACATGAAGAATGCATTTTTTCATGGTAATCTCTCTGAGGCGATCTACATGGAGCAACCCCAAGGATTTATGCAGGACTCATCTTTGGTCTATCGAATGAACAAGTCACTTTATGGCCTCAAGTAGGCTCTGAGGGCATGGTATGCCAAGATTGAATCCTACCTGTTGTCACTGAACTTTGTACATTATAAATCAGACCTGAATTTATACATGCTCGGGATGATTGATTCACTTCTACTTTTAGTTATGGTGTCGATGATTTGTTGATCACCGATTGCTCGAATTCATCAATTTCTCCAGTCAAGAGGATTCCTCATGATAGTTTTTTTTTATGATGAACATGGGTCTGCTACACTTCTTCCTTGGACTTGAGATTAGTTAGGATGCATTAGGCATCAAACTGTCTCAAACCAATTATGCAAGAGATCTCCTTGAGATATTTCACATGACAGACTACAAGTCTGCTCCGACTCCTTTCCTATCAGGAGTCAAACTTGAGGATGGTGGGCAGACTCCATTGGTTGAAAGAACACTGTACATAAAACTAGAGGGGAGATTTTTGTACCTCACACACTCCAAACCAGACCTCTCATATGAATTTGGTGCAATTTGTAGGTTCATGCAGGAGCTGCATGAGCTACATTGAAAAGACGCAAAGCGTATCCTTCGATATGTATAGGGAAACATCACCTTTGGTATTTATTATGCAGCAGACTCTACATTAGATCTCATTGGTTTTATGGATTCCAACTGGGTTGGCAATAACATTGATCACAAGTCCACATCTGGTTACTCACTCAGTCTTGGTTCTGGGCCTATCTGTTGGTCAAGCAAGTAGCAAGCTTCCATTTCTCTATCTTCAGCCGAGGCAGAGTACAGAGGGGTAGTTAACATAACCATTCAAGCTAT
>CBVK0101044959.1:0-10298 GCA_900067695.1 Picea abies | reverse complement strand
AAAAATCAGCCCAACAAATCTGTCCACAACTGTCCACAAACACTGCCAACTAGCTGTCCAAAATCTGCCTTGAGCTATCCAACTGGCACTGAATGAGAGGTACCTTCAGATCTGAAGTTTACCCACTGTTTTGGACTGAAAACTTGCTGTCCAAAACAGCCAACAAATCTGATATAAAACCTCACAAAACTGCCCACAAAAGTGCTCCAAAATCAACAAGTCTAAGCCACCTTTGGCTCTGATACCATGTAAATTTTCTGAGGTCCTATGAGGCTGCCATCTAAGGTCTGTCCTTGACCTTAGTATGGCTCTAAGTTTCCACTGTGTGGCTGTCTTCTCTTGCTGTTTTAGGACAACAAACAGTCACTGAACTTTCTGCTCAATATTTAATGGTTAAGTGCTCTTTGAAGGTGTCCTTGCAAGTGTTTTCTTTACTCAATGTTAGCACATGCATAATACATAAAAACACATAACACTACCTCTAGATATTTGAACTTTAAAATGCCGATCTACACTTCTAAGCATGCATAAATTTGACATAGGTATTTTTGGTTAACATGACCCTAGATAAAACCCCCCCGGGGAAAACCAGTTTGGGATATATGTCTATAAATGAGGAGAATAGATGGAGGAATACAACAAGTACAAAATATAGATGAACCTGTTACAATAGCAGCTTGTCTCAAGCTGAAATACAAGTCCAATCCAAGCAAGTGTGCCCCTCATAAATGCTACCAACTCCACTGAATCTGCTGCAGATGCCAACTAGAAGCTCTGATCTGGAAACCCCTCCACAGTAATCAAGCACTGATGAGTAGCCTCCCTCTGAAATAGACCTCACTGCAATCTGACATGTGTAAGTCCTCCCCATTGATGATGCGCCCTCCTCAGAACTGGAAGCTCCCCACTAAATAATTGAGACTCCAAGCTAGATGCCTCTCTCCATGGAAGCATGCACCCTAGCTAGACTCTCCCAATGCAACTGTTCTCATCCTCTTGCTCCTCCTACTTGTCCTCAAGTGAACAAAACAAGGAATGAGCTCTCCTTTGCCCCTTGCGCCCTCCTTTAGGAAGCATAAGGAAACCTAAAATATGGACCATTGAGATCATCCCATCTCAAGTCTAATCAATGGTTGAGATCACTCAAAAAGAATCTCATCCAAAAACCCACTTTACTTAAGTTTACATAGTTTCCACTTTATGTTTATTAATTCACCCACTTTGTGAATTAATTGTCACTTTAGGCTAAAATGACCAAATTTCACTTTTGACTTAAATCTCCCAAGTCAAAGTGAAATTAGACACAAAGTACATAGTACAAGGTACAAAGTGCTTCCGTCATGTGTTTAGAAGCTCACAAACACAAGGGGACCACTTTCCAAGGTACCCAAATCTTAACAAATCTAACATGGTATCAAAGCTTAGGGCGTGAAAAGAGCTTAAGACTTGCAGACTTGAGCTTGCGTAGATCCACCTCTTGGGGATTGTTTTTGCAGATCAACAATTAGCTTATTTTTTTTTGTTGTTTTATGATTCCATCATTACTCATCTAAGACTCTATAACTCAGCCTGTTTTAAGACTAAGACAACCACAGGTCCAAGTCAAATCTGAGAGTATTGAACAACAGATCTAGGCTGATTATAGGAGCTGGTCCAAGCCCTTATGGACATTACCAACAACTTTTCCCAGCCTTGTTTTGGGCAATCCAATTTCAGATCTAGAGATCAATTCTTGAGACAGATTAAGAAAGACATTCTACAGGAATAAGGAGACCTAATCTTTCTAGAAACTATCTCCAACACTAACCACAACCTCTAAAGGTCAAGGAAAATTGTAGACCTATCCTATAAGATTGAGGAAATTCAAAGTACAGATCTAAGCAAGATCGTTGTAGATCTGAAGCGAAAAAGAGATCGAATTCAGACAGAAAGGAAACCGAGTTTTAGAGGAGGTAATGGTATGTTTGATACTTCTTTTAGGAAGACCATGCTTTAAATATGAATGATAATTTGTTAAAGTTTGAAGAAATGTTGAAGGGCCCACATCTCATCTGTACCTAAACTTGAATCGATATCTTTTCTATCGAAGAGAAAAATATGTGTAGCCTCCATCTCTTCAACAAACTCAAAATACTGAGTTTTAAAAGAACAGGACGGTTTGAAAATTATAGTGGTTGATTGCATGAGAAGTGATTTATAAGTGTGCTGATTACTTTTGATCAAGTGGTGCAATTCTCTTCTTTTGTTGAAAACATCTAATGAAATCCTTCAAGAAGAAAATCAAGTTAAATTAACCTAGAATGATGTTGGGTACCTTACCTAAGCCTTTCTTGTTAAGGATCAATATTCACATGTCATCCACATGAAAGATTTAGAGCTCCTATTGGTTGATTAAGAAAAGAAGGTTTTCGATGAAGGCTACTGAGGGCATTTTCTTGGCAAATAGCAGAAGCTATGACCAGGCAATATAGTCACATTTGGGAGATTCCTGTTACTGTTGATATAATCCTTATTGGTTAGTTGATCTTTAAGTTGCAAAATAAAGGTTCAGAAGATTTTTTGGAGTCACATGCTCCTCCACCAGCTTGCTGATAATTTTGGTTTAATGCATGAATCTGTTGAAGAAGAGAATTATTGTCATCTTTGAACGATGTCAGGATTCATTTTGGTGAGTAATATCTTGAAGTGGAAATTTGAAGTCCAGGTGTGTTTCATTTGCATTTAATCACTGAATTTAAAATAAGTATGTGATTACTAAAGACATCAAGAAGAGCGGTGATTATCTTACTGTCATAATCTCAATTATTTTGGCCACATGATCAAGGAAGCTATGATCTCAGCATATACTTGTTGATATAAGCTAGATTTGAGAACTCAACAGTATGATGGACTATTATCCCCGATATGAGAGTCCAACAAGTACCTTTTTGAGTCATTTTTAGGCTGGGTTGTTTTCTTGGTTAAGGAGTCCAACAAATTATCTTGGCAGTTGGGGTATTTCTCCCTCATTTTGGGAACCCTACAGATCGAGTCCTGAGATTGTAATTGAGCCATTGTCCTTGGCACATGAGCTCAATAAGGTTATACATGTCATTCGTTTTATGTATCCTGCAGTTTTCAAAGAAAAGACTTGGTTAGTGGATAGTGAGGTCACACGACAGAAGCATAACCTGGTAAAAGTTTGACTCAACTTTTCATGTTAAACTTGGTACTGACACCAAGTACATCTTGAAGAGATACGACACCAGATCAGAGTCAAAGGATCTTGTAGGTTCAGAGGGAGCCAGTTTGCACATGCAGGGAGGCAGACATATTATACTCAGAGGGAGCAGTCCCAGTATGTGAGTTAGGCCATGACATGCAGTTGATGGCAGTGTTGAAAAAATTCAAGCTAGAAGGAATTGACTATGACGAGATCTCTGCTCCTGTTACCAGGTATACTTCCATCAGAATCATTATATCTCTTGCTGCAGTTTTTGGTTGGAAACTTCACCAAATGAATGTTAAGACTGCTTTTCTTAACAGTGAAGTTGAGCAAGAGGTTTATATCGAGCAGCCTGGGAGTTTCATGATCCATAGGAAAGAATCCCATGTCTGCAAGCTAAAGAAAGCCTTATATGGATTGAAACAAGCTCCAAGAGCTTGGTATGTAAGAATTGATAGTTTTCTTCAGAGTCTTGGGTTCACCAAGAGTATAGCAGATCCCGATATTTATGTAAAGATTGTACGGAATCATCCTGTTATCTTAGTATTATGTGAATGATCTGTTCTACAGAAGAGGAACATTTGATAGCTCAGACTAATAGGGAGTTTTCAAGAGAATTTGAAATAGAGGACTTGGGTCTTATGCATTACTTTCTTGGCTTAGAGGTGTGGCAGAAACATGGTGAGATATTTTTCTCACAAAGCAAGTATGCAATTGATGTGCTTCGCAGATTTGGCATGTTGAACAGTAAGTCCATGACCACACCTATGATTTCTAACCTAAAGAAGCTACATGATCAAGCTACAGGTTCAGATCTAGAAGACCCCACCATTTATCGTTAGATCATTGGGTCCTTGATGTATCTAGTACATACCAGATCGAACATATGTTATGCAGTGAATGCCCTCAGCTAGTTCATGTGTGAACCAAAACATATTCATATGGGTGTTGCCAAACATATTCTCAGATATGTTCGGGGAACTATAGCCTATGGGCTTAGATACACCTCCAATAGAGGTGTAGTGCTTCATGGATATACAGATTCAGATTGGATGGGCAGTATAGTGGACCGGAAGAGTACTTCCGGATATTGTTTCAGTTTGGGTTCAACTATGATCTCCTAGTCCAACAGGAAACATGGCTCCATAGCCCAGAGCACTGTAGAGGCAGAATACATTGCTGCAAGTGCTGCCAGTAGAGAAGCTGCAAGTGCTGCCAGTAGAGAAGCAGTGTGGCTCAGAAAGCTACTCTCAGATTTTGTTCAGTGCTGAGTTGGAACCCACAGTAATCCACTGTGATAACCAGAGTTGTGTAAAGCTCTTTGTGATTCTTGTGTTTTCATGACAGAACGAAACACATTGAGATGAGATATCACTATGTTCGGGACATAGTGCAGAAGAACATTCTCAGTATTCAATATGTTTTGACGGCGGAACAAACCACATATATTTTGACCAAGCTTCTGTCATTGACAAAGTATGTGTACTTTTGAGACAAGCTTGGTGTTTTTGAGAATGCCTCTCTTGCTGAGAGGGAGTGTTGACATTAGTGCAGCTGCAAGAGCCATTCTCCAGAGGATAGCTAAGACCCTAGCTGAGATCTAGGGCCCCCAATGCACTCCTGGGGTTTCTTGGTTTGGGACCAAGCAATTAGAGCCATGGCAAAGGGCCCTAGTGAGGGCCCCCAGTATATTGGTGGGGTTCTTGTTCAAGGACCAAGCAGTAAGTCCCTAAATGTGTTCTAGGGACCCTGGATGTGTTCCAGGGAATCCTTGCTCGGTGCTTGGATTGATCCTTGGATGTGTTCCTTGGTGGTTGATGATATAAGTCCCTAGATGTGTTCTAGGGCCCCTGGATGTGTTCTAGGGAATCCTTGCTTAAACGCTTGGGTTGATCCTTGGTCTTGTACCTTGGTGGATGAAAGACCCTAGATGTGTTATAGGGCCCCCAGATGTGTTCTGGGGTACCTTGGTCTTGGACTAGGTAGTCCTTGGTTGTGTACCAAGATGTGATGACATGTGATCTTCTTCCTCTCTTCCGGGATGTTCCATGAGACCTAGGAGTAGCCATGAAGATGGACATGACCACATCATAGATGTTTCCCCTTATGCAGTGATGATAAAGTTTATAAGCGATTATGAGACTTATGTGGACATGTTTGCCATTGAAGAGGACCCCTTGACTTTGTCTTAAAGTTCCCCCTTGCTTGTTTTTGTTTTCTTTCTTGTTTGATGTGGTGTTGGGTTTTTATAAGTCACTTTGACTTATTTGACTTTTAATTAATATTTATATTAATTAAAATGTCATTATTTAATTATTTTATTTTTATCCCTAACCCCTTTCCTTAGCTATAAAAAACACCCTCCCCTCTAGCATTCTTACACACATACTCACTCTTCTCACACTTCCTAATCTGAACTTGCTGCGACTGCCTCAGATTGTCTTTCTTGTTTATGGTACGACTATCCTTGTGGTCTTCTACTTTTCGATCTGAGGTATTTGTTGGACACTTATTGGCTGGGAGCTTCTGGATTGATTTTTCTTGCTGGTTTAAGGGTGCTGGACCTCTCCTAAGCTGCTTATGCATGCTATGGACCTTCCCTTGACTGACTATATGTGCAACAGACTGTCCCTTGGCTGTTTTGAGGAGCCGCGGACCTCCTTTTTGATGTTGTGGGTGCTGCTGCTCCTTTTTGCCCCCACCGTGTGCTGCTGCTGTGTATTGTAAGGGTGCGGTGGCTTCTCTTACTCTTATTTCTGCTGCTTCTGTATGTTGCTAAGGGCACCGTGACCTCCTTCTCCATACTATCACCATCTGTGGGTGTTTTTCCCTCTTGCTGTTCCTCTTGCTGGTGTTTTTGCTGCTTGAAGTGTTTCTCTCTTGCTGTCCTATTGGCTGGTACCTTCTTGGTTTGAAGGGCTTGTATTACAGTCCAATTTTGGATTGTTTATTGTGGGTGCTTGCTCCTTGGCAAAAACAGTCTACCTAATATCATAATAGATGATCATAACCCTTGAGTTTGATCCATGACTTTAAGCTAATTTCTGAGCACAATAAAGGGGACAACATCTACATGTGACAGGTACCTTCTCCTTTGGCTAGAGGTAAGTTAAAGATTTATTTTGTTTGACATCAACATTCAGAAAATTTGTTTTCACATATTCAGATCTAACTATCCATATTTAATCTGCTTCAGTTAAATGTTTTAAGTGCTGATCTATGTTTGTATTAGTGAACATAAATAAAAAAAAGATATCACTGTTTTCTCTATTTTTTCCTAAATCTAATAAAAATAAATAGAAAGTGCAAGCCCAAGAGACTCTCTTGGGTTGCTTACAATAGCTTTAGAAAGTGAGATAGAGAGAGAGGGGCTTTGTACAAAAGCTTAGTGATGTTCTCTTGAGCCTCTAGTTACCAATTTTGGGCAGCTCCTCCTCTTTTTGTGGTGAAAACCTGCATAGAACAACAAAGAAAGCTTGCTGGAAAATGTTAAAAATCACCAAAATATGTTAGTTTTATGTTAGCATATGTACAAAAACTTTTACAGAAAAAATATGAACTTGAAAATTGGAATTTTTAGCAAGATTATGATGATTATATGTTCAGAAAATAAACAAATAAAGGGCTGAAATTAAAACAAAAAATTGATTGAAGCAAAATGAAGCCTTTGGAGTTCCTCTTCCAAGCTTTGACAACATGCAAATCTGTAAACCCTTACTACACAATGAGGCAAGAAGGTGAGATTCTTTAAGAGGCCTACAAAATACTTTGTAAACTCTAATAAAAACAAATCATATAAATCTATAGCAATACTACTACAAATTTATCCCTAGTAAAATACTTTGCTTAGTGTTCTTCAAGTAAAACAATGTGAAGCAAGAATAACAAAGCTTACAATGTTATCTCACCAAGAACAAATATCACACAAGAGTAGCCAATAGAACCAAGAATACACCATGAAAGCACCAAAGAACACCAAGAGATCCTCCAAAGCTTCACTTTATTGCTCCAAGAAAGGTTACCAAATGGCACCAAAATTACAAGAGAAAAATGGGAGAGAATGAGAGAGAGTGGGGAGAGATTTTGGTATAATGGAGTTGCTGTGAAAACTTCCTCTCAAAATGAGGAGAAAGGGGCTTCCTTTTAAAGGAGGGAAAGAGGAGAGACCTCTTTTGGATGAGTTACAAGTGTCAAATCCATAAGGACCAAATTTTTACATTTTTTCATAAAAAATAATTAAAATTTCTAATTTACGGAAAATTTTAATTATTAAAAAATCCTATCAAAACCTCATGGAATACCACAAGACTCTAGGAGATGTCTAGCATGGTCATTTAGAACATCTTTAGACCTTAGTCACACACTGAGCTCGATCATTAGAACACCTTTCACCATTTTGGAGGATTATTGAGTGAAAAATTCAAGAGTAATCAAAATCCCTTAAAAACAAGATTAATTACCCGAGGAAAAAAAAACACTCGATGAAAGGACTTCCCTAATGATAAAGTCCTAGGCAACTAAATAAAACTTGACCCATGCTAACATATTACAAAATTATACCACATGGGGGAGTGGACATTCCTTGGACATAGAAAGAAGTGCTGGGGGGAAAAATTGCCCTGCTGAGCCATAAGTCTTCAAACTTGTCGTACCACAAGGTACATATCTTCATGATACATGACGTTGACACCTAGTTGAAATAGGTGGTCAACATCTGCCTTCACATGGGGACGTGTGCTCGATCTTTGGGAAGGGGAGTATGCGAGAACCTCAGAATTTGCAAAACAAAGTTCACCAATGACCAACATAAGTACATGTGTGGAAAGAATAATAAATAAATGAAATGACATTGACAATAATCGAATAAATGAAATGACTATACAATGAACTATGTACATAAACGAAATAATGACAAAACTGAAAGAATCAAAGGAGAAAGGATAGAGATACATTACAGACTAAGTCCCTTGGTTCGAATTCGAATTTGAGTTCGACAACCTTGAAGTCGACAAAAATTCGACAGTGAAAATTTCTAGGATAAAATTCGACATAAATTCGACAGACTACAAAATTTAAAAATGTATGAATAGAATAAAGATAAAAATGAAATATATATATGTAATTAAACACATGATAGAAATTAAAATAGCATGCTAACATGTTTAAAGAGATATTTCAAGTGACAAGAACACATCATCTTCTTAAAAATTTAAAAACTTGTTCAGGAAACATAATATTAAAAACGTGAACATAAGATTAAAAAGTTTTGCACAATTGAGCATCCAAAAAGAAAACTAGAACGGGAACACAAGTTTTATTCTTAACGTTCCCGTGGCCTACTTGTTACATCAAAAAACTCTATATCATCAAGAGCACTCGGGGCAGTGAAACCACTAGAAGCATGATCACCACTGGATTCACAACTAGCTCTATCACTCTCAATGTCAAGATCATCTTCATCTATTAATGCATCTGGAACAGGATTGAAACATGGGGTAGAAAAATTGGATGAGTCTTTAGCCACATTGTTTAAGGCCAACTGCAAGTTGCTACGAACATAAACAAGATCTTCTAATTTTCCAGATAACAATCTGTTTCTTTTCTTGGATTGAATATTGTTGAAGGCATTCCAATTCCTTTCACACGCTGATGCACTTGATACTTGGCTCAAGATACGAATTGCAAACTTTTGTAGTTCTGGGGCCCCTGATCCATAAAAATCCGACCATACTGTTGGAGCACTTATGACCCTATTATACTTTGTTGCTTTAGTTCCAGATATCCCTTATTCTACCATGTATGCCCTGAGTTGTGATCTAACCAAAGCTGCAATTGATGGATCTGGATTTAGCTTGTCAATAGTCTCATAAAGTCCACTCATGACTTCTTCATCCCGATGTCTTGATACCCCAAATAATCTAGGGTCCAAATAGCATGCTGCTGCGTGTAAAGGACTATGCGTCATTTTTCATCTTCGATCAATTACCTCCCAAATCTCTTGGTAATCGGCTTCCATATTATCAAAAACACTTGCAATGGCTTCCTTGCAACGGTCCATGCCCTCATAAACAAAACCCATACAAAGTTTGTCGCCATCAACCATCCGAAGCATATCAACAATTGGACCACAAATTTTTAACACTTTTTCAGCATTTTGCCAAAAGCTATTGCCTAGCATTATTTCTTCTACATTCTTACCCTTTTCTTCTATTGAAAGGTGAGATCTCTCCCACTCAGCATTGTAGAAAATAGATCTTAAGCTTGTTTTTTCTTCAACAACTCTTTTCAGAGTGATGCAAAATGTGGCAAACCTTGTCTCACAAGGCCTCAACAACTCTCTAGTTGCATTTCTTCTATATATGCTCAATGTGAGACGATGATTAATGACAAAGTTTACAGCTGTTCTTGCTCTTTGAATTGTCTCATTTATCCATGGAAATTTGGCTAAATCATGTAGCAATAAATCCAAACAATGAGCTGCACAAGGGGTCCAATAAATGGTCTTATGCTTCTCCATAAGCATCTTCCCTGCACCTACACAATTTGAGGCATTATATGTGACAACATGGACAACATTTTCCACACCAACCTCTTGAATTGCTTCATCCAAAATTCTGAAAATATATTCAGCTGTCTTCACTTGATCCATTGTATTAATTGTCTTAAAAAAAATTGCCCCTTGAGGGCAACAAACAAGCACATTAATCAATGGTCGATGGCATAAATCTGACCAACCATCACTCATGATTGTGCAACCTGTATACTTCCAAGATTGTTTAACATTGGCCAACCTCTTTGTCACTCTGTCCTTTGTTTTCTTTAGCAGTGTAGTCCTTAAAGCTTCGGACCCAGGAGGAACATACCCCTTGCCAAAAGCAACAACCTTTTTGAATGCATTTTTAAAATAAGGGTTTCTGGCCACATTAAAGGGAATTGCACATGCATAAAAAACTCAGCAATCGCATCATCAACTTGTTGCTTCTCTACAGGTTTCCAGAATGCATTTAATGTTGATGCTCCACATGTTTTTGTTTGGGTGTGTTAGAAATCTAGGGTAAAATGCAGAAAGTAAATCTCTTTTAAAATTTTCTAA
>CBVK0101044958.1:0-13531 GCA_900067695.1 Picea abies | reverse complement strand
GCTCTCGCTGCTGCATGTAAGTTCAACAGGGTGGAACTTGATCCATCGAATTTTGAGGTGAAAGAAGAATTCATGGGTGAAGAAGACATGCCAATCTCCTTCCGAATTCGTTGCCTCTTCATTTTCTTTCTTCCCTTTTCTGCTTTTGATTTATCATAGTCTCGCTGCACTGCATCTTTCTGTTCATCAGATATTGCTGGGCATCCTTCCACACCACCTCTGTTTCCACTAGAGATACTGAGCAGGTGATCCACTACTCTAGTTAAGGTCCCATTGAAATGTTTTCCACATAACTGACAGATACAATCTGCCCCTTTCCTCTTCACATATTTCCATGCCTCAGTAGTGGATTTAGGTGCCATTTAATTAAAATTATGCTCACTGTTCTTTGCTCTGCTCTGCTCAGAACTTTGAAGATTATGTCTGGAAATTTAAAAAAAATATGTTTAGTGTGGACAGTGGCAAAATAGGAAAATGCAGACTGCAATGAATACACATATATATTTTTATATTAACTTAGATAAAAAAAAATAAAATAAAAAACAAACATTTTCATGCACAAATTACAGCCTAAATGCTACAGCGTAGAGGCTTCATTTTGGTAAATTTCTGTGTTGAAAAGCCTGTAATATTCCCCACAGACTTTGGCAATCAATAATGAAACAAATATTTTCTAAGATGCAGCAACAGCTTTACTGTCTCTCTATTGTTATGAAAATAATTTTCTAGACTCATCTGTTACAATTCAAATGCTATTTCAAGTGATTTCTTATGTGCTTTCTGCTAGAGGCAATAACTTAGTGGGGTACGTTGAGTGCCCAACCAAATGAATCCCTCCAAGAATGGAATTTTGCAGTCAGGCCAGCTTATCATGTCAAACACTTATCTTTTTACAATTCTTGTTGCAAAATCATGAGTATTACCGACTATCAAATATTATAGATAATAGAACTGGAATTATATATGTTAAAGAGTTGATATATTCTTGTGTCATTTCTGATGCTAACATTTAGCCTTGTTTTTCATTTTTTATCCAAGATAATAAAAAATTCCTTATCAGATGGGCAAATGACGTCCCTTGACAGCAGGAGCTCATTCAGACTTTAATCCAAGGACAGAGATCCACCAAGGATCTTTGTGTGTCCAAAGCCTTCTAGTGGAGGTATGTCATATTGCAAGGGGGCAAAATGTGGTTTATGAAATGCAACAATATCTCAAGTGCCTGTCATAATTGCACAGTCAGAAGTAGGTGCATTCTAGAATCTACAGCCTGGGTGAGGTGGGGGTGAACCATAAATTCTTGTTGTAAGTTGTAACAGTGGAATGAATCTAGACTATGAATTGGGTGCAGTGAATATGGACACTAGTCCAAACCCATCGAAACACAGATCTGATATGCACATGAGAAGTTAGAGCAATGGACTGTGTAAAATATAGTTGGAGGCTGGAGGTAGTGGTCGATCCTGTGACACTGCATAGAACTATCCACGCACACAAATAGTAGAGAAAACTAGGCCACAAGTACTAATATATGGAACAAACTAACAGTACAACGAACTGAAACTAGAAAAAATAGTCTCAAAAATACAAAGCCACCTTTAACAAATGGACCCATCATGTGGGGATTGCAAGGTTGGCAAACACAGAGTGCTGTTAATGCCCCATTTAGGGTAGGATTCTTCCAAGTGACATGTTCAACCCTCATGGGCCAGCAGTACCACACCCCCACAAGGGAGCAGCAGTAGCTGCCATGGCCATTAAATCGGCCCCAAGGTCACAAACCATCAACTGCTACATGGCATCCAATCTCTTGATAGGTGGCAGATGCTTGGCAATAAATGTATAAATGAAGCTTTCAATGCATTCTTAAACAGATACTCTCCTCTGTGTAAATGAATATGCCCACCTCTTTCTTAAGCCAGAGAAATTGATCTGAGAGGTTACTTTGTATTGCAGACAACACAAATTTTTAAGCTTTCTATAGTCCTCTTGTTATTATTAATTGGCAATGTGTGGTGTTGGGTACATACTACATATCAAGGAGGCTATGAAAGATGTTGAATTTAAGGAGCCATGGGGATATAAAATAACACATCAGAAGGGCTTCCCAACAAAGTTTTAATACATAATCAGTCCCCTTGTTATAATGACAGTTGTAGCAAGCAAACTAATTGATCCATTCTCTTACATATTCATGACAGCATGTGAAACAAGAAATACAAGTCTGCATTCTTGAACAATAGTGTGGCTTCACATGAGGTGCAAGATAAACGAGCAGTTCCAGCATACATCTGTAACAGCTTATCAGGCTTAAGAGTCACCAAACCCGTGGAAAGTCCCAAATTATATGACATGTAGAAAATACTTCATAATATAGACTTGGAGGCTGGAGCAATGAGAAGTTAGAACTCGTACCACGCGGACGCTTGAAAACCACGCCTGAACAAAAAACAAGTTCCTGCTCATGTGGGTAGCACCATAGCTCGTGTAGAGAGTCGAGACTTGAGACTGGGAGACTGGAGTGTTGTGCGGCTACAACTGTGTGCTACTTCTGGAATTATAGAAGCAAAGAACCACAGGAAATTCGACGCGTGGTCGGGACTCGGGCGAAGGAGAAATGCTAGCACGTGAGCGGAGGGTACTTGGAGTTGGTAAGTGAGCCATCGAGCGGGAAACCCACAAACGCGAGCGGGAAATCTAAAATCTGCAAATCGTGAGCGGAAAACCACCTAGGGTTCGAAATTTTTTTAAAAACCAAGAGTTGAATTTCCTGCCGAATTTCCAGTCGAATCTCCATAAATTCGTCGAAAAAATTGTCCCCAAATTCGAAATTCGTCTCCAAATTTGAAATTCGAAATCACCGAATTTGAGACGAATTTGTTCGGCTAGGTTAAAAATTCGCCAAATTTCGAATTTCAAGCTGGAAATTCGGCGAATGCGGTGACATAGGTTACAGAGGGTGCCCTTTTGGACACCAAATGGTTCATCATTTGAAAAATAGCTTGAGGGTTCACCATTCAAATGTCTAAGATGGAAAGAATTAGGATCGACCATGTCATGGATGAAATAAGATCTTAGATGTCTGAAACATCCCTGCCCGAGGTGACTCGTTGAAGATCCTTTTCAAAGCGTTACCAACTTGGAGTTTTTCTTAAGAATAGACAACCCAAGAAACATGCGTCTTTCTTTACTCCACCAAACTTTGAAGTTTGACGAACCTTGTGAAATTTTGATAAATTTCTGCATATGACTGTCATGGTGGAAAGCCAACCACTGTTCGTAATGATTTGGAATTTGTAAACTGAAGTTGCCTTCCGTTTTCCAATTATCTTGTATTAAGTCATTTGATGGTTGAGAGGTTGGAAATGGAATTGTCAAGGAAATTGCTTCACTGTTTTCATCAAGGTTGTTGAGGATTTTCTCTGAAGAGATGGGCTTTTCGGGAGGCGGGTGGGGATTTGAATTATCTGGATATTCAACAACTTCCAACTCAAATTCCTCTTGATCAACCAATGACTCATCCTTAATCTCTTCCAGAATTTCCAAATGAAATTCTTCTTCATGTTCCATGTGAAGTTCTAGCTCTATAAGATCTGAATATCTGATGTAATTACGTGCATTGGCAAGGTGAGCTTCCAAGATTTTTAACTGATTTACACAGATGAATTCTGTGGCTTTAATAACCTTTGTTAATTTCTCGATGGGAGCTGCTGAAGCATCAGTTTTAACATTTTAATTGACTGTTTTTATATCTGGAGGTTCCTTCTCTTCCCATTTTCCCATAAAAGCATCAATTAATTCCTTGTAAGTTTTAACTTGGTTATCCTTGAGTTTCATGAACCAATCAAGATCATCATCATCAAAGGACATGATAAACAATTTCATTCCTATATCTTCATGTAAGGCATTGTGACACCATTTATTAAAGCAAAGAGAAACAAACAAAACATGACGTCGAATATCAACCACACTATTACCTTGAAAACAAGGTAGCTTTTGTAAAGCTTTTTTTGGAATCACATGTGGATAACCACTTATTTCGGAAAAATCAATAGGTCTATAAAGATCATCCATTTCTAAACTAGATTCATTAAACAAAAAGAAAAAGGTCTACAGAAATGGATTGGGACCCAAAAATTATTAAGGATCCTATGAGAAGAAAGCTTGGCTAACTTCGTCTAAAAACTCTTTCAAGTTCAAGGATGAAGCTAAGTGTTGAAATATTGTAACTGCAAAGAGTATTCTATTTATTATTGAGTTATTATTAATTAGATCAATCCCCTTTTGTGGATTGATCATGTCGGGCTTTGTAAATGACCAAATCCCCTTTTGTGGATTGGCCAAACCCTAATTATATCATGCAAATTAAGAAGTTGGCCCTGCCTAGTGAAGAGACACCTCCCAAGCACCTGCCAACTAATATAAATAAGAGAGGCTAGCGCCTCGTTCATTCACTCGCTCATTCCACTCAACAAGTGCACAAGTTTGGAGATAGCTGTAGTTGGGAGAAGAAGGAAGAGAGAGGCACATTGCTCAATGTTGGATATTCTCTAGTGTTTTGGTTTATTGTCTTGGCATTGTATTGGCTATCTATATTAAGGAAGTTTTTGTTGGGTTTTCTCTCCCATGAGGGTTTCCTAGGATAAATGTTGTGTATCTTGTGATTGTGTTTCTCTCAGTGATCCTACCTATGCTATTGTTATCTAGTAAATTGAAAAGAAACTTAATAGCTGCTCTAAAATTAACATGGTTTCAGAGCTAAGCTGAAGAGAGCACCTTTCACTGGATAAGCAAAAATGTCACTGCCGTACAAGAAAATTAGAGCCTTTCATTGAAGAGGAATTTCAACCTAAAACTCATCAAGGAAGTGCGCCCTAGCCTAGCGAACTCATTGGCAGCTTGAGCGCATTTTCCAGTGGACAGAACTTCCGGAAAGTGAAACCCTAGTTTTCACTGGTACCAGAAAACCAGGAAACCAGAACCAGTACTAGAAGTACCAGTCCAGAATTGCGCAAGCTCAATTTCAAGGGGTAAAAGTTGGATTTTCAGAAAACTGATTGCACCAGGCTACTCACCTCAACCAAGTGCATCTCCTGATAAGTTTAGATCTAAATTTTGAGCACTTTCATTTTTTGGTCATTTTCCCAGCTTCAGGTCAAGATGTCTGCAAGCACCAAGTTTGTTGACAAGTTAGAAGGTGTGGATAACTTCTATGCCTGGAAGTATAGGATTGCACTCTTTCTTGAAAAGAATGACCTAGCAAGATTCATCAAAGAAAATGTACCAGAACTCACAGATGCTACAGCGAAAACAAAGTACCAGAAGGAAATGGTTAGGGCCAAAAGAATCATTGCAGACTCTATCAAAGATCACTTGATCCCTCAAGTAGCATCTAAAGATACCCCAAAAGAAATGTTTGATGCCCTAACCAGATTGTATGAAGGAAGAAACATTAACCGAAAGATGAACTTGAGAACTCCACTCAAGAATATAAGGATGCAAAAAGGAGAAACAGTTCATGAATATTCCTCTAGAATCTCTCAATTCAAGGAACAA
This sequence comes from Picea abies, assembly GCA_900067695.1. Taxonomy (NCBI): domain Eukaryota; kingdom Viridiplantae; phylum Streptophyta; class Pinopsida; order Pinales; family Pinaceae; genus Picea; species Picea abies. Next base: position 7,975 of record CBVK0101044958.1, on the reverse strand, counting down.
CTAGAAGCAATTAGAGATACCCTAGATGAAGATGAACTCATAATGACAACTCTTAATGGTCTCGCAAGACCTTGAAATGCATTCATCCAAACCATTTGTGCCAGAAAGTAAAAACTACAATTTGACTGTCTTTGGGAAGAATGTGTTCAAGAAGAAGCAAGAGTAGCTAACCGAGAAGCAGTACTATTAAGAGATGACGATCAAGCTCTATCTATTCATACTAAAGGAGGAAAGAGAAGGCCTTGTTATCACACAATTTGTACTTGCCCAAAAACTCAAGGCAAGTGGATACAAAATTGGCGTAACTGGGAATGACCTATCACTGTCACCTTAATAGGAAATCCCTTTCTATTTAGGAGTATGTTGCAGTACCCCAGGGGAGACGTCCCCAGTGACCTGGGGGGGTTTGAGAAGGCAAAGGCAAATGACACAAGGAAATCCTTCCCCTCTCACAGATCACTCAATATAGAAGGTTCTTTAAGTTTTATTGAAGATGAAGCAAACAAATAATATTGTGTACCTTCCCAGAACAAGACAACAAGGCAAAAAGGGGCACTTTCCAAGTACCAAAATGATGTTAGTGCTTCATATGACAATGAACTCTTAAGAAATGTACTAGCTGATATAAAATTGCAGCAGTGTAACAGTTTATAACAACCATAAGAAATTTTCAATAGCCACAAGATTTATGCTCTAAAATGCTTGAATAAAGACTTGAAATAATAGCTTTAACTAAGCAATTTGATAATAAATAGTCACAAACAGTTTTATCAACATCTAGCTATTATAACATGTCACTTTTAGGGTTAATTTGCTGCTGTTAGATGGCTGTAGCAATCTTTTGCAACAACAACAACAAGTAGGTTAATGATTTAGGCTAATCTAAGGTTAGTAGAAGTTAGTAGGTGTTCAAGAGAAGAGGTTCTGAAAATTGTTTGATCAATCAACACTTGTAAATGGTAGACTAGTGCCTTTCTAGGGTAATGGAGTCAATGATGGCAGCAACAAGTCTTAGAGGAAAATAGCAATGATAATGTTTAGTCAAAGGGGATGGAGAGGATGAGAGAGGTGTTGGTAGCCGAAGGCCTAAAAAATCCAACTCCTAGAGACAATTGCTCGGAAGTAACAAAAGTTAGACCCTAGCGATTTCTCTTTTCCTTAGACAAATTGAAATAAAATATGCAATGGGAAAGGAAGTAGGGTTACTAGAGTGCTACAATGGTAGGGCTCTAGTATCTACTTTTAGATAGGTGTCTTTCAAGAAATTTTAGCAAGTGGAAGACTATAGAGAAAAAGATAGTAACATATGTCTTTTTCCTAGGGTTTCAAGCAAGCAATTTCATAATCTTAGACATGAAACAAGTAAATTAACCATAAACATTCATTCACAATAAATAAATTCAGATTTTCCACTTACTTCACCAAGAATAATCAAGCATAAATCCTAGTTGAAGATCTTTCACATGCAAATTTGCCAAAATACACCAATTATTGCCTCCTCCAGGAAGTGCGCACCACTAGATTTCAGCCAATAACCCTTAAAGAGGGCCGAATTTCAGACCACCACTTGTGTGATGAGTGAATCATGATAAAATGCGAGTTTTATCTCTCTATTTATACAATAATTATGACCTTTAATTAATTTTAGGTCATCAAAAGGCCGACATGGCCAAATTACATGAAAAATCCAGTTTTTACACATTAAAATAATTAAACTCTAAAATCATCTTTAGAGGTGATGTCATGCCCTTCTAGGGTGACATTGAGCCTCCTGGGTGAAACGTTGGGCCTCATCTGCAAAACGTCAGGCCTTCCAAGCCCGTAGATGATGCCACACGTGCCAATGAGCACACAACTAGCTCCAAAATGCCAATCCTGATGCTGGGTGACGTCTAGGGTCACAATGGTGACGTCATGGGCCTCCCAAGGCCAATGTCCAGGTGGAAAAGCAAGATCCCCCTGGGTCTAGGTCTGCCAAAGTGTCTCTGGTGAAACGTTCTTCCTTTTCCCTGGTGCAAGTCTCTGACATCTCCCTGCCTTGGCCGGGGTCACAACATCCATTTGTGGGCTTTCAGCCCCATGGAGGTCCGAGCTAATCATCTCCCCATATGTACCTGTCCATCGAGGCATGGGCCTACAACAACAACAAGTACGCCCTCCATGGGCTCATAAGTCACAGGGATCATAACAATGCCAATCACATCCAATAATCAAATTACCCAAACATGTGCATCAAACCCCCCTTTACCCAGACAAATGCTCAAAGATGTTATGCAGTTTAACAAGTCAGGTTTGGAGAGGGTCTCAGGATATCCTATTGGGCCAATCCTCTTCAAGTTTGGGGTGTTTCCTAGGTGAAAGCCAATCTAGGTCATGTAAGTTTGTGAAATGGTGTAGGGGAAGTGTTTGGGCAGAGGGTGCAGTGATAACATGGAAATGTAGGTCTTTCCTGTGGGTGCCTTTGTAGAGGGCGAGCTGCACCTTATCACGGATGCCATTGTTTCCTAGCCCATTCAATGCCTTTTATTCTTAGTCTTATTTCTTTTCCTTTTCAAGGAAAAAGCTGGGGGACACTGTCCTGGCGTGGTGACCAGAGGTGACAACGTTACTCACAAGAACTTTACGGAAATGAGAAGGCTAGCTCGTGATGAGACCCACTTTCTCTTGGCTATTCCACCAAGAGCCACTACCCTAGTTTGACGACCAGATAGATGGTAGTGTCATATCGTTACATGCCCATGGACCTAATAGGCTGGTTCATGATGAGACCTCCTATCCACCAACTAGACCTTGAGTTTTATTTTATCTTACAGGTCCCCTTTTCTTATCGAGAAGCCTTTTATTGCTTTCTCAGGAATCCCTGGGTGAAGCATCTCAAAGGTTTTATTTTGGCTTTTAACTCTTGCCAGCTACTTTTACCCTTTGGGCCTTTAGCCCCTTCTTCCCACAAGGCAACGTACAACCCTTCCTAGTGTGGCAAACCCAATGCTCGAACAAAGGTATGGGAAGATGAGAGGGATAATGATGAAAAATGGCAAGTATGGAAGGAATGGACGATGACCTTTCATAGACCCACCCAGTGGCAACTCATCCTAAAGGGAACCAACTTACTAGGGCATTCTGTCACCCCCCTAGGTATGAACAAGTTAAAGAGCATAATTTCCAAGCAAACGTTATGAAATAAAGGAGAGTTTAGTGCAACATATTCAAATGCTTCGAAAATCAGAGTGACACATACCATGATACCTGGACTCATTACCTCATGGAGGAAGACCCACTGCTACTTGAGGACCAGGCTGGTGGGATGGATGATGCTGCTGCTGATAGATGGGATGCACTGAAGAAAACATGGATGCTGCTGCTGATAGATGGGATGCACTGAAGCTCTTAGTACTCCATGCCTAGGACCTATGGGCCTCGAGATATAATCTCCTTAGTTATCCCTAGGATAGGGGATAACATCTAGCTCCAACTCGAGGACATGTGCTCACCGTAGAGCGCATGAGAACCTCAACATCTTTGGCATGACATGTATCTGCTAGATCTCAAAAAACTCCATTAGTAACCCTCAGGGTGGTGATATCACCCCTCGCTCATATATAATATAGTGGAATGAAAGCAAGTGTGCATATATACATAATGAAAGAAAAATGAAACTACACTAGCATGATATGCAGATGGTATATACAATGGATGCAAATGCCTACCTACCTTTACTTACTTGTTGGTTGAAGGATGTACTATATGTATCACGTTTGACGAAGAACTTGCTTTCTATCTCAGCTTTAGATAAGAAAGGCTTCAGGGTTGCATTCATAGATGGTGAAGTCCTCATGTGGCCTAGAGGAAAAACCATAGAAGATGCAATTGTTATTGCAACAAAAGAAGGTGGCCTGTATAAATTAAAAGGTCAATCAGATGCAGCCTTGATTCACTCCACTGATAGTCCATGTGAACTTTGGCGTAGAAGACTAGCTCACATCAACTATAAGGCCTTACCATATGTGAGAAAGGCAGTTACAGGTCTACCAGATTTCAAGATTGATCATGAAGGTGTGTGCAAGGGATGTGCACAAGGAAAGAACATTAAGAATCCTTTCTCGAAGAGCGAGTAAAGCAAAAGGAGTCTTGGAGCTCATCCACTCAGATGTATGTGGCCCAATGCCATCCACCTCTCTTAGTGGGTATGTATACTATGTATCATTTATTGATGACTATTCTTGTTAGAATATAATGGATGTGCTTGTTTTACCATTGACAATATCGCTATTGTCACCCAACCATAGGCCGAAGCCACCCTCCGAGCACCTTGACTTTGACAGACAATCACTCCGGAAGCAAACCCTAGGCTAGATAGCCAAACAAAGGGTAGTGCACCTTTCCCTAAGGATAGCGCACCAACAAGTGCTGATTAGATAGTCCAAACCCTAACCAAGAGATAGTCCAAGCCAAACGTGATCTGCTCGCTGCAGCAGCTACAATGGCAGCTCTCCTCAAACCTGTGCACAAAACTGGGCACTGCAGTGCGCACAAGTGCTGCTCTGCAATTCTGAGATTGTCTGCCAGAATGAAAACCGACCTCCTGTATTTATATTGATTCTGGCTAACTGCTTGGGCCGACTTCTCATTCTGGGTATCTGTCTGTTCAATATATATTATTTCTTCTGGCCAACTTCTTCTCTTGGAGGCTAATAACCTAATACAAGTTATCTTCTTGAGCCGACATGTCTTCTAGGGTTATTAGCCAACTCATTAGGGTTTCTTCTTGCTTCCCGGAATATTCTATTCTCGTCAGGTTTACACGTGGAGGTAAATACCTCCCGCAACTACCATAATATCAACACTCCCTCCTAGCTAGGGAGGTATTGCAGGTAATGGTCTTGAGCACAAACATACCATTCACCCAGTAGCATCAACATAGTTGTATAGACTATCTCATGACTAGATCATGAGCACCATCATTACCATTAGTGTCATCAGCTGCACCATCTCTCGGAACCATACTCTATCTGAGTAATTAGACATGATGCTCACTCCACAGAGTGACACAAGAACCATTCTTCTAATCTAGAAGAATAAATGTTCTGAACTGTTTTTTGTCTTGGGAAATCTTTGTTCATTGATCATTCATCTAGCTGATAATCATTTTCAACACTGCTGATAGTCTTCAAGGCAATCAGAACAATATCATTCAATAAAACACAACTGTGTCTATCCATAGTAGTACTCAACTACAATCCAGTGGTACACTACCACACCAAGTAGCACACAAGTACTTGATCAGTGACGTATAGTCACAAACAATGGAACACATCCACCATAGTAGTATACATCTGTTGTTCTAGAGACATGCAATCTTCATAACAATCATTTGATATCAACCTGCACAAAAACAATGTTATGATATAAATTGAATCATCTGGGCCATTCTTCCACTCACATCTGTGAGATCTTGGAAGAGCATCTACCCTTAGAAGGTAAAACACCAATGATGAGCTATTTGGACTATTCTTCTCAAGCAAGGAAGAATAACTGTCCTGATTTCTGAGCCTGGACCATTCCCCACCCTGGGCCATTTTTCCGACACTAGACAAAGTGTAACCTAGAGAGAATGAGTCTACCCTAAGGAATGTTTGTCCCTGATTGCTGAACCTGGACCATTCCCCACCCCGGGCATTCCTCCGACACTAAACAAAGTGCAACCTGGAGAGAATGAATCCGCCCTAAGGAATGACTGTCCGGACCATTTCCCATGTTAACCACAAAAGGAAATGTCTGTCCTGCACCAACCTCCAAAACATGCCACTCCCCATGTTAACCACAATGGGAAGTCGCTGTCCGGCGAGGCGGGCTAGTCTTCTTGAGTAACCCTTAGGAAGAGAGATTGCCCTAGACCACTCCCCATGTTAACCACAATGGGAAGTCGCTGTTTATGGTACATCAACACTCTGGACCATTTTCCGAACTGGAAAATGTCTGTCCGTCAGAAATCTCAATCCACTTTCCGAACTGGAAAGAATCTGCTCATCATATCCATCAATCAATAATACATCAGTGCTCCCCCCCAACCTGGGAGTCATCTCTTCCTTTTTCAATAAGGAAGTCGTCTCCACGAGCTCCAGCTTGAGTACACAAACTTTTTCATCTTGAACAGAAGCTTTATCAAAATGTTTGCTTATCTGCTCATCTGTGGAGATATGTATTGGAGAACCACTTTCTCCTTTCTGGACTTCATCACGGATAATGTAATGATTGATTTCAAATGTACTTCGGTCTGGAACATTGGTCTTCTCTGATAGCTTCATGTAGCTCTGATCAATAAAGTATATCATTGTTGGAAAACTGGAACATATCCATGTGGCACTTCTTCTGTCATCATGAGATCTGATCTTCTGAGTAATCATCTTGATACAATATCTCTGTTATAGAAAATCTTCACCACGCTTCTGCTGTGCATTGGAGGTTCTCCACCAAGTTGTCTTCTTCCATCTGCATACAAGGGTCTCTTTCTGGTATACCTCAAAGCCTTGAGGTTGCTCTTCATACACTCTTTGTTCAATTGCTCTAGAGAACATTCTTTGCATTCATCTGATGTAGAACTCCAACCCATGGATATTGCGGATGATATAAAGACTCATGTAGAGGTATCTCTGGTTTACTGGAACAAGTAATTGTCATAGTCTTCTCCCTCCATCTGGGAGAACCTCTAGTTCTGGATCTTGCAATGCTTGCATATATATACATTGTTCTTCATCACAACTTTCAGTTCCTCTGCTTGATTGCTTTTAGTGAGTTCATATCAGGCTGGTAATCTTGTGATACAAAATGACTAGTTGTTCTGGCTTCTCTTTCTTTCTTGGAATCTTCATGTTCTTCCTAATGTTTTTCTTTAGATCTTGGGTCCATGGAGTTTCTTATAGATTCCATGCCCTAAAGATTCCACTTCTTTTTTTCATTATAGGGTCATGGATGTGGATGGACAACCAGAGATACTTTAAGGCTTCTCTTCGAAGAAGACTTCTTCTGAGATTGAACTAAACACGTACTGTCTTTCATGGCTGCTACCATGGATATATACTTCATCTTCAATGGATCATAGGATTAGCTCCCTCCTAATCCTCGCTTCATGTATGAGTGCATATAATTGACTCCCTCCGTCTAACAGAGTCTATGCTTCCGTTTGCATCCTTATTGTTTTTTGCAATATATTATCGGCTCCCTTCGTCTAACAGAGTCCACGCTTCCATCTTATTGTCTTCTGCAAAACGTCATAAGTCTTTCTCCAATTTTCTCTTGATTGCTGACTTCTTTCTGTCTTTGCTTCTTCTAAGTCTCTTCATGATTGATTTTGATTTCGGCTTATGTTGTAATAGCTTCCACATGATTTGTTTGATGTATCTTTTCATGTGTATTATCTGACTTGTATAATGATAGCAATCCTTATCTTGTTGTTCTTCCATAAGTATAGTTCTTCTTGGAACATATTATCTTTTAGGAGATAGATATACGAGATATGTACCGAGACTATTCAAACAAGACATGTACAAGAAATGAAGAGTATTGTTACCTTCAAAAGAAGAAGTCTCTTTCATCCTGCTTAGTCTTCTTTGTAGGTTCCTTTTCTTTGGCAACTGATGCTTCGTGTTTCTCCTTCCTTTTCTTTAGCTCGGGACAATGACTCTTGTAGTGACCATACTTTCGACAGTTGAAGCATTGTATTTCTGAAATATCTTTCTCTTGATTTGTCTTCCTCTTTGAACCAAACTTCCTTTTGTTTCTGAAATTTTTGAATCTTGCTGTGAAGGCTTGATCATCGTACTTCTTTTGGGGTTTCTCTTTTGCACTGATCCTGGATTCTTCTTGAGCACAGCAAGTCCAAAGTTCTTCAAATGTAGGATACTCCTTCCTTGTGCTCATGCTTGCGACAAATGCATCCCACGTCTTGGGAAGACCATTGAGTACTATGTTTACCAAT
>CBVK0101044951.1:0-19389 GCA_900067695.1 Picea abies | reverse complement strand
TTACACCCTTCTCACTCTTTAATTTTTGGTGCCTCATTCTTGATAATTCATGTGCTCTTGGTCTGAGCATGGAAACAAATGGCTCAAAGAGGAGAGCCATTATTAGATGGCTATAATAAATTACTAATCATTCCAGGAAGGAATCGATTCCTGAGTGCATGAGATTGATGGTAGTTCAGAAAGAAATGTCCATAGCTGAGAATCATTAGAGTTTCTAGAAGGGAGATTTTTTCACTAGTAGCATTGGAGCCCTAGAGAGAAATGAAACATCTCGAGGGACTGCATGGCAGACAAAGGGGTTCATTTCTTTGGGTTTTGCATGCTGAAGGGGAAAGAGAGTTGGGAATTAGGATTTTCTATGTGGTTGAGAAAACCTGAGAGCTAATTAGCCAACTTATGTGTGTTTTAGAATTTTCCTAGGACCCATCCTTGTGGATTCATAGCTCTGGCTCGAGGGTGACTTGCTGTTGAGAATTGGAACATAGTGTCTATGGTTGGGAGGAACGTCCTTGGTTTGCAACCAATTGGTGATGGTTTAATTAAAGATAAGTGCTCTTTATGTTTTCTGCCTAATTTATATTCCACTGTGTATATTTATATTTGAGATGTATTTCATGTGCATGCTTGCTAGTTATTACTGTGAATGGCACATTGATCATCTCTGGGATGGTTTAGCACGAATCTGTATTACTACATGTGTGGTTATTGCATTCTTTCATGCTATATTTCGAATTAATTATTACTAGAATTCGAGATTAGTTTTGAAGTGATTTTTTGAGGTAGCGTGACTAGCCTGTGGGCGCGACTAGCCTGTGGGTGGTTGGGTACGTTACAAAGAGAGACCCTTTTTGGTTGAAAAAAAAGTTTTTTCGATTCCAAAGTAGGCCACCACTTGAAGGTTTTAAACTCAAATGGATTTAAGGAGAGATCAATGTACATAAATAATGGACTTTTAAAAGAGATAGAATAATTATATCCATAGCATGGGATGTCTTTTCTTCAGGCTGAGGAGATAAATATATTTCTTTGCCAGAGAGATTTAGTCAAGTACATACCTAGAAATAGGTTTCCTTTAAAATATCAATGAGGTTACTAGTTATTTTGTTAACCATGGATTTTAAAAGTTATTTGGCTCACAAACATACTCTATGAATTGACTTAGATTTCCTCAAATATACAAAAATATCAAAGGCTGTTTGAATGTTACCTCCACTTGCTATGCTTAGGTAAAAGTGAGTTCCTCATGTTATCCATTGCTTTTACCGCGAAAAATGTGAATGGAAATAGGTTGTCTTTAGTGAAAAACCATTCTTCTGGAATAAGGGAAAAACTGCAATAAATAGAATACAATAATCTTATGATACTTTCCTCTAATGACTAAGGAATTTTGAAAATAGATCCAAAATGATTTTTTTTTGTAGAAATCCCTTATAATTGCAGGGATGTGGTAAGTATTCATCTATCCTCCTACAAATTGGAATGACTTGAGGATCTTGGCATTGTAAAACTCATGTTGTTGAATTGAAGTGATGCTTTTAAGGGATCTTGAATCTCCTTCATACCCTTGAAATAGAGAAATCTTTGAATGAGCAACCATGATACTGTAGAAACACTTCCCAATATTCTTAGTAAGTTTCCAAGATATTATTTAAGAATTTTGTTGAAAAAACATATTCCCTTGCACAAATAAGTAGCTTTCCCTACTAGTTGGATCCTTAATTTGTCATTTTCAATGCTAAATGATTTTTCTCCATCACTACCAGATACCTGGAATTGAATGCTATAAACAACCCACAATAAAAACCTCTCCTCAAGAACAAGATTATACTTTTTAATAGTTGTTTGTTTCTATTCATTATAGGAATATTCATGAATATAACACTTGAAGTGACCCATCAATAACTATGGGTTGTTTGGGATTGTTCCACAAGCACACTCATAACAAGATGTTTTGGAGATTCAAGTGATCGAGTCATTGGAATACTATCTGAAGTATACTGAGAGTAAGATCATAATTCCTATCATCAAAGTAGAGGGGCAATTCTTCATCGATCATTCCATTCTCTCTAGAATCATTGTGATCTTGAGCAACTAAATGCAAATAGGGTGGCATGAAGATTATTAGAAGCATTCTTTCCTAAATCTTGCTTGATATATGAAATCCTATCCCATTATACAACCCCCAAATAATGCAACAAAAATATTCAAATCTCAAATGTCATATCTAAAGTATAAGGAGTGGCACCTGTTAGCACATGAAATGTTCAAGAGTAAAAAATTCTAACCTTAGTTCATGTAAGAGTCTTGGTTTCATGATAGTGTTCATCATCATGAAATAAATAGGGGTCGACATTGGTATCCTAAACTATGACCATTTTCAAGTTTGTTATAACAAAGGAGCAATTTACAGTTTCCTCTTGAAACAGTAACCTTATCCACTATAGTACTATGCACTACAAATTGTGCATTGCAAACCCTTTGTTTTACATAGAGTTGATTCAATTCTGCATGTTTGCAGCCTCATCCAAGTTGGATTTCTGTTCTTCTTTTCTCACCTCCTACTTGCAGCATGTTCATCCTCCAACTGTTTTTTTGCATACAATTACAACTTAAGTGATGATTTTTTGTCTTGAGATAAATTTAACATCTTCATATGATTTCTCCAAGGTTACTTCATGTTTCAAGAGGTTTGTAGCAGGCCCTGGAAGGATTTTCCCAACTTCTTATGCAATTTTTTAAAGGTTGGAATCATTTGGGAGGTAAAAATGCACCTACAGGAAAGTTTGCAGTGCGTGCCGTCAAAGGTGCCACAAACTGGTAATTTGGGACAATTTGTAGCAATTAGCACACAACAAAGTCATTTTTAATAATAATTTTTAAATTCCTATCTGGGTTCTTCTGAAATTTTTTGTGGAGATGAATCATAATATCATGGAATTGTTGACAAAAAATTAGCCTGACCAGTTCGTCATTTGGGAGAAAAGTTGAAATCATAACCTACACGAAAGTTTGCAGTGCGTGTTGTCAAAGGCATTGTGAACTCTAATAGTTTGATAAATACAAGCTGTAGGAGGGATGCCACCTATATGAGGGGGTTCTAATGGTTTCCTAGGAGGTATTTGGACATGAGGGACATGTTTTATATCATTAGATCAAGCAGTGATCCAAAAAGGATCTAGAGAAGGCTAAGAACAACTCAAAACTCACAGAGGCAACTCATAATGCTTAGAATGGCTCTGCCAGACAAAGAAAGGGAAAAAATTCAAAGTTCCCAAAACTTAGTGAAAATAGCATGATCGTGAAGAGCCCATGGCAAGATTTCTTACAGTGAAAACAACTCGTCAAACAGACTTACAAATTGAAATATATTCACGGTCAAAGTTGTGGTCAAACAGGGCAAGTCAACATGGGCTACATCATCATCCATACTGCTGATGTTAGTATAAAATCAACAACTAACATGGCATGATGATGACTGATGACATCAACATGCCATGTGGAAGCACCAAAGGCTTCCATGTGTCACCCACCAATAGGCTTTTTGGGGCTCCATTTGGACCAATAGAAAAGTGCCACGTGGCACCCCCAGGTGATGCCATGTGGCACCACCTAGAAGGCACCATATGTCATGTACAGAGTTGACGTGGAGGTGACATCAACAACCAGGTGGGACAATCAAAGGATGCCACATGGCCCAATCAAAGGGTGCCATGTGGCACCCCTGAAATGCCCAAGGAGGGCCCGTGATCGAAAAATAAAAAAAAATATACAAACAAAACCCTGCCAAATCTGGAACATCCACCAAAGTTAGAAGTCGACCATCCAAATTTAGTGAAGTTTACAACCAAAGAGCCAAATGGGAGGCCCATGGGTTTGACCCTGGGACCTCCCCCACCTATAACACCTTCACATTAGCACCAACAACCAACTGGCCTAACGGACCCGTTGGTAATTCCATCCACCCAATTACTATTTAAGCTAGATTTTTTCCTAGCCAGAGGGGGAAGGTGGACCATATAAATGTGGGCACAATTCATGAGGCAAGGAATATCATTATTGTAGGTTGTAGAGGGCATGGAAACTGAGACAAAATTCTTCTTGGGCCTGGGAGTGCCAGAGTCAGATCGAGTCATGTAGATAATAATTTTTGGGTAATTCGACACCACGAATTCAATGGTGTTGTTTGTTTTCGGATCTGAGCATTATTTATGCAACTTGATTTCATAATTAGGTATACTTATGTATTTTTCCAAATTCTTTTGCTGAGTTAATGAAAGAGCCTACCCATTTGAGAGCAGGACCCAGAGATGTAGTCCACTTGGGATGAACTCTGTTATCAAGTTTTGTGTTCAGATCTGATTCTTATGTCTCTTCATTTTTGACTTTTCCCTTCTTTAATGGTGCACTTTAATTTATGCTCATTTATTCAATTCTTTATAAGTCATGATGAAAAGATATCAGATTATGTTGGTATCAGAGTAGTCGTCTTTGACTTGAATTGTTGAGTGTGAATGCTTACTAGGGCCAAGCATAAGTAGGGTGAAGGAACTCTTAAGACTTTCAATCCCAAAGTTGGCCATGCATCCAAAAGGAATAAAATGGTAAAAGAGGACAAACGTGATGAACATGAGAAAAACTTTCACATGGTATTTTATCGAATGTTAGAAATGGTCGAACGAATGTATGGAGATTATGAGAAGAGAATGAAGAAGAAAAGGAAGAAAAAGGAAGCACATGGAGATGATGATTCTTAGGTAAACCAAGGGGCTGGAGGAGATCCTACTGAGCCTCCATCTTCACCTTCGAGTTCTAGTTCTTCTTCCTCTGAGCATTCTCATCATTCTCATCATTCTAGCCATAAAGCCTCTTTTAAGAAACCATTATTAAAGATTGATGTAAAATTTTCTTTACCTATGTTTATTGGAGATGTTAATCCTGAAAAGATAGATAATTGGATCCGACAGGTTAAAGTGTATTTTCGTGTCCAACATATTAATGAAGATGAAGTTAAAGTGCAACTGGCTTCTCTTCAGTTTGAAGGCATCGCTCTCATATGGTGGGAGAGCAAGCTTAAGGACACAAGTAAGTGTGGTAATATTCTTTCCTCGTGGTTGAAATTTAAATCAACGATAAGGAAGCAATTTTATGCATTAGGGTATTTACATAAAGCAATGATGGAATGGAAAAATTTAAGGCAAAGTAAAGGTCAAACTGTACAAATTTTGACAGAAGAATTTAGGAAGAAAGCTCTTGCATTGAACATTCCTTTGGATTCTTATGAAACTTTAATGAAGTATATTGGTGCACTTCATAGTTATATTCATCATACTTTGATCTTGTTTAACCCCACTAGTCTTGACGAAGTTTGTGTGCAAGCCACTCACCTTGAGAACAGAGGGAAACACGTTTAAGAAGATCCCACAAAGAAACCTCCCAATTTCCCACAAAAGACTTTTAAGAAGTTTAAAAGGAAGGACAAGAAGGCCACTACAATAACGAGAGAAGGAGGAAAACCATCTTGCACTCCTTGCAAGAAGAACAGTCACGATGAAGAACACTATTGGAAACTGCATCCAGAAAAGAATCTGAAATAGTTCGGTGGAAAGGGGAAGACAAAGACTGTTGCTACAGTGTACCAAGATCTTGGCTCTGATTCAGGAGATGAAGGAAAGATCACATCGGTTGGAGCACAAGGTAAAAATTCTCTTCATGCTAGTTCAAGTTCCAATGATGAATCTCATGTTGATGAATGAAAGAGGAATGAGTTATTTCATATAAGAGTTGTATCTAAACATACTAAGATAGATGCATTATTTGATCCAGGTTCCCAAGTAAACTTAATATCTGAAGTACTTGTCAAGAATATGGGTCTTGAAACGAAACCACATCCGAAGCCTTATCCTCTTGGTTGGGTATGTGATAAATCAAAACTTAATGTCACCAAACCATGTAGGATCCAATTTGCTATTGCTTCAAAATTGATTGATGAAGTGGATTTGGATGTTGTACCACTTGATATATGTGGCATAGTGTTGGGAAGTCCTTATCTTTATGATAGAAAAGCAATCTTCTTTCGTCATGAGAAAAAATACCACTTTACTAAAGGGGGAGTGGAATATATTGTTAGAGCTCACAGCATGAGGGTAAATACAACACTTGTTAGTGTAGGGAAAATGAAAAGAATCATAAGAACTAATAAAAGATATGTACTCATGGTCATCAAAGAGAAATATGTCGGGACATCCGACACTTTCCAAGGGTGTGATCCATCTCATAAAAATGAATTAATTGATATTGTTTCTAATTATGATGATATTTTTCAGGAATCGGATGGACTACCTCCTAAGAGAGAAATCCAACATGAGTTGTATCTTCAGCATGATTCTCCTCTTCCTAATGTGGGCATGTACATGATGTTAGTTGTGGAGATGACAGAGATCAAGAAGCAGGTACATGTCTTATTGTATCAAGGGGTCATCATGCCCAGTTCATCTCCTTGTGGTTCTTTGATTGTGATGGTGCCAAAGAAGGATAGCACATGGCGAATGTGTGTCGATTACCAAGATTTAAATAAAATCACGATGAAAAATTGATACCCTCTTCCTCGCATAGATGATTTACTTGATCAATTGAAGAATGTTGTTTATTTCACTAAGTTGGAGTTACGCAATGGATATCATCAAATCAGAGTCACAGAACAAGATGCATGGAAAATTTCCTTTAAAAACAAACAAGGATTGTTTGAGTGGTTAGTTATGCCGTTTGGGCTTTGTAATGCTCCGACAACTTTCATGCATGTGATGAATGATGTATTCATGCCTTTCCTAGATGAATTTGTAATTTTATATTTAGACAGAATTCTTGTTTTTAGCGGGACTTGGGATGGCCATGTGAGGCATGTAAAGCAAGTATTGGATACTTTGCAAAGGGAAAGGCTATATGTAAAACTGTCTAAATGTGAATTTGGCAAGACTGCACTTGTGTAATTAGGTCATATTGTAGGAGGAGGACAATTGAAAATTGATCCTTCCAAAATTGATGTAATTGTAAAATGTCCTGAGCCAAAAAGTGTAACCGAAGTCCGAACCTTCTTAGGTGCAGTCCATTATTGGAGGAGATTCATTCCCAACTTCTCCTTTATAGAAGCTCCTTTGCACGCCTTAACCATTGTGAAGAACACTTTTCATTGGGAAGGAAAGAAACAAAAATCTTTCAACATTTTGAAGGAGAAGATCGATACCGTACCAATATTAGCACTGTCGAATCTTCAACAACATTTTGAGATCAAGACAGATGCCAGCGGATACACCATGGGTGCAGTATTGATGCAATATGGTAAGCCTATCTATTACCACTCTGAAACTTTTAACCAAGCTGTTGTTAACTATCCTACATATGTTAAAGAGTTGTATGCATTAGTCCAGAGCATAAAGAAATGGAAACACTACTTGTTAGGGAACGAAAAAATCATACATACAGATCACCAACCCTTACACTATATTCAAGCACATACCAAATTGCAACAATATTGACACTACAGGTGGATGGGTTTTCTACAACAATTTCACTTGGTAATCAAGTACAAAAAGGGTACATGTAACAAGGTAGCTGATATGGTTTCTAGACCTCCTGTTGCTGCTTCTATTATTTTGAAGAATACTTCTTTATCTCATGATAGCTATGTAGAACAATATGCCATCGATGAAGATTTTAAAGAAGTGTATGAGAAGCTAACCCTTGGTGCACAAGTAGAGAACTATTGTCTGTAGGGAAAACTACTCTACCATCTTGGAAAGCTATGTATTCCTACAAGTGAACGAGTCCATGTAATACGAGAAGCTCACACTTCTCTTGTGTCTAGGAATTTTGGGGTAGGAAAAAATATGGCTCATTTGTAGAGGTTTTGTTATTGGCCTCAAATGAAAACAATTGTAACTAAATATGTAAAGGGGTGTGTGACGTGTTCTACTTGTAAGCCCACTAATAGAAAACTAGGGCTATACTCACGACTTCCTGTTCCATCCCATCCATGGGAAAGTATCTCCATGGATTTTGTAGGGGGTTTACCAATGACCAAAGGGGGTCATGATTATTTGTATGTTGTAGTGGATAGGTTCAACAATATGTGCATCTTGAAGCCATGTAAAAAGAATATCACTGTTGAGCATACTGCTAATCTCTACTTTCAACATGTTTGGGTTCACTTTGGATTACCCACATCCATCGTCTCAGATCGAGATACTCGATTCCTTGGGGACTTTTGGACTAGCTTGTGGAGGATGATGGAAACCAAATTGAAGAGGAGCACTGCTTTCCATCCAAAGACAGACAGACAGACAGAGGTGGTAAAACAAACAATGGTACTTTTGCTTCGATACTACTGCAACAAGCATCCCAAGTTATGGGATGAACATATACCCTATGTACAACATGCGTACAACTGAGCTTTAGATTCATCCACTCAGAGTTCACCTTTTGAGACATGTTTTGGGTACCTACCAAAGGTTCCTTTTGACTTGATGTACGAGAGAGATGCCAATGTGAATGAAGAATGAACAGAGGACAGAGCCTGCAAGTTCATCCAAAGGATCCAACAGATACACTAGGCAATCAGGTAATAGTTGGAGAAAATTCAAGAACAGTATAAAGCTCGACATGAAAAGCACAGGGTTGATCATCATTTCTAGGTTGGAGACTGGATATGGCATCACATCAACAAGGAGAGACCGAAGGGTGAAGGCAAGAAACTCAATCCCATTCGTTATGGACCCTTCACTATCTTGGAGAAAAGTGGTACCAATGATTTTCATCTGGATCTTCCACCTTAGATGCAGATTTACTCAGTTGTGAATGTTGATAACTTGAAACTTTTTGAGCCTCCCATGATCATGGATCAAGATGAGGAAGTTTCAATACCTTTAGTTGATCAT
The DNA here is from genome assembly GCA_900067695.1 of Picea abies. Classification (NCBI taxonomy): domain Eukaryota; kingdom Viridiplantae; phylum Streptophyta; class Pinopsida; order Pinales; family Pinaceae; genus Picea; species Picea abies. Next base: position 10,459 of record CBVK0101044951.1, on the reverse strand, counting down.
CCTGGACATGAGGACGAGGAATTCAAACAGGGGTGATGTTGATTATCTTTGAGTAGGCGTAAAAGGCACACATCCAAGCAAGGCAAAGTGGATTGAGAAGGACAAAGTGAGGGAACTCTTCCCTCACTTACATGTTGATTGATGAAATATTTTGGTGGTCCAAAAAGCTCTCAGTGGGAAGGCATGATCCAAAAAGGATCTAGAGAAGGCTAAGAACAAGTCATAACTCATAGAGGCAATTCATAATGCTCAAAAAGGCTCTAGCAGATAGAGAAAGGAAAAAAATTCAGAGTTCCCAAAACTCAGTGAAAATGGCATGATCATGAAGAGCACATCGCAAGATTTCTAACAGTGTAAACAACTCATCAAATAGAGTTATAGATTGAAAGATATTCAAGGTCAAAGTTGTGGTCAAACAGGGCAAGTCAACAGGGGCCACATCATCATCCGTACTGTTGACATCAGTAGATGACATGGCAGGATGATGTTAGCATGAAGACTATTGAAATCAACATTCCATGTGGCATCACCAGAGGCTGCCATGTGTCACCCGCCAATAGGCTTTTGGGGCTCCATTTGGACCAGTATAAAAGTGCCACATGGCACCACCAGAAGGTGCCACGTGTCTTGTATAGAGTTGACGTGGAGGTGACATCAGAATCTAGGTGGGACAATCAAAGGATTCTACATGGCCCAATTAGAGGGTGCCAAATGGCACCCCCAAAATGCCCAAGGAGGGCATGTGACCAAAAAATAAAAAAAATATACAAACGGACCCCCACCAAATCTGGCGGAGGTCCTCCTATATCTGGCACATCCACCAAAGTTAGAAGTTGACCATCCAAATGTAGCAAAGGTTATAACAAAGAGAAAAATGGGAGGCCCGTAGGTTTGACCCCGAGACCTCCCCCACATATAACGTCTTCACATTAGCGTCGACAACCAACTCGCCTAACAAATCCGTTGGTAACTCCATCTGCCCAATTACTATTTAAGCCAGGTTTCCACCCGGCCGGAGGGGGGAGGCTGACTGTATGACTACAAACATGGTTTACTAGGAAAGGACTATCATTATTGCAGGTTGCAAAGGGCACAAAAACCGAGATAATTTTTTTTTTGGGCCTGGGAGTGTCAAAGTAGGATTGAGGCGTGGAGACAATAATTTTTGGGTAATTTGATGCCATGAATTCAGGGGTGCTGTCTATTTTCTAATCTGATCATTATTTTTGCAGTTTATTTTTAGAATGAGGTATACTTATGTATTTTTCCAAATTATTTTGATGAGTTAATGAAAGAGCCTACCCATTTGAGAGTAGGACCTGGAGATGTAGTCCACCAGGGACAAACTCCGTTATCAAGTTTTGTGTTCAAATCTGATGCTTATGTCTCTTCATTTTTGAGTTTTCCCTTCTTTAATGGTGCACTTTAATTTATGCTCATTTATTTCAATTATTTATAAGTTACAATGAAAAGATCTCGGATCAAGCAACATGACCTGTTTCAAAAGGCATTTATCATAATAGATAAGATCCCCCAAAATAGGAATTTGTTATGTTTTTGTTGGAATATTTTGTAACAAACTCCTAAATGGAGGAGGATCCTATGTAGCTCCTTGGTTTCGACCTCCTTAGAGTAGAGAGAGATCATTCACTATATATGAAGGGGATTTTGAGAAGGAAAGGGTTGGATTCATGATCTAAGAGAGGAGAGAGCTGGAGGAACAAGTTTTGTTGCTTTTTTTTGTAAGCCTGAGGGCATTCATGTTTTAATCATTTATGTTATTGAAGATCCATGAGAGTTGTTCTACCATATTGTATTCTTTGTTTTCCATTTCTCTTGTCATCCTCTTGCTTGGATATATTGCAGTTTTTGAGGATCATATCTATCATTGATTGATGGATTCATGAACAACAAAGGATTTTCTTTAGCCTGCCCATTAAATCATTATTTATTGTTTAGGCAATCTTTAATCTGTTTGTAGAAAAGATCTCTGTATGATGGATGCTCTTCCTTTTGTCATATTTTCTATGCTTCTACCCATAATTATATAAAACCTTTTGTCTGTTTTGAAACTTGATTTCCTTCATTGAACAGGGTGTTTATGACTCCTTCCCCAATGGTAGCTACTAATCTACAGTTAGCTTGTTTCCCTCTTCCTTTCCCAGTCTTGTTGATCCCTCTAATCAAACCAATTCAATCCATTTATATTCTAATGAGTACTAGGATTACACCTACAACAATATATTTGTGACTTCTAGTGCTAACATTTTTGGCACCGTTGTCGGGGATGAAGTTGAAGATCTTCCCTAGGTTGTATGACACAGATTGCTACCAGTTCTTGATGGTGAGTAAGGATTGGTGACAAAACAGACTTCAATTTTTTACCATGGCGACTCCACATGTTTGAATAACTTGTTGGTGATTCAAATCAAGTTACAGGACTCCACTAAGGAACAAGCTCAAACAAAAAATGGAAGGAAGAGATAAGAAGTCCATGTATCAAGATATTAGTTTCCTTCAAGAACTCATGTTCTTTTTTATCAGTTCTTTCTCGTTCTTTCCTTCATATATCAGGAGAATCATCCTTTTCTTTTTTTACAATGATGACCATAAGCCTACTACTGTATATTCCTCTTTGAAATAAGAATATCTTTATTCTTCTTACATAGTTGATGTTCACCCTAGTCCTTCATCTGAAACATATGAGAACAATGTTTGTATTCAAACCCTTCCTGAGCATGATCAACCTTGTAACCATGTGAATGATACAAATGATTCAACACCTTCTCCGATCATAGTACCATATTCTACCACCACTGCTAGAATTTGCAATCAATCCATTGAACATCACTTTCAACCTACTGATGTTCAATCCAGAAAAAGAGAAAAACTGTTTAAACCTTTAAAGATGCAATCTACTCTTCATCCTTACCCTCCCAAGTTTTTAGAATACCTGCCTCTTTTTGTTGGAGAAGATCATATTATAGCTGAGAAGCATTTGGGAGATTTTCAGAATGTCATTGACAATTTGGAAATCATGCATGAAGATGTTGTTATGAGGTTATTTGCCAATCTTTGGTTGGATATGCTTCTTTGTGGCTTAAAAATCTAGAGGCTGGTTCCAACAGTTTGTGGATTGAGTTATTTGGCTCATTTTCAAGGTACTGGGGAGAGAAAAAATCTCTTGACCAATACTTAGCTAAGTTTTATGATTTGAAAAGAGGGGTGGATGAAGCTCTTGCTATTTTCAACATGAGATTTTATAGTTTTTATTGCAATGTGTCTTTAGATAGCCGACCTCTTGAATATGTTGTTAGACTGTGTTATGTAGCAACTCTTCATTCGGATTTTTCTCTTCTTCTCCTAGAAAGGAGGTCTGTCACCTTGTAGAAAATGTTCATTGATGCTCAAGAGGTTGAGGACAATCTCAAATCCTGTGGAAATTTTTCAGATCAAGTTAAGGATGAGGAGTGGAATGCAGACATAGCTGACAGTGAACATGAACAAGAAGGATGCCATGAGAAGGAGTTGGCAGAGCATCCTATTGAGGAGAAAGATGTTGTCTCTAATTTTTTAAATTATGATCTTCATGAAGTTTTTTGTTTACCTGTATATGATGAGTTCAATAACCATGATGAGGCGGATTTCCAAAAAATATCAGAAATATCCTTTCATCCATAAAAGGATTCTTTTCAACAGTTTTATGAAAATATTTAGCTCATTTATGACCTATATCATAGGGGAAATTGTGACTTATTTGGAGGCAAGTCATTTCCCTTATGATTGTCTTCATTTAATATTTTTAAAGAAAAATTTGAAGTTGCTTATAGAGCAGAAAGAGTTGAGCTACAGAATCACACAAGTTTTTTGGAACATAAGGATAACATTTTAAGTCAACATAAACCTTTACATGTTCTTAGTGATCCTATGGTTCTCTATATGGAGAATTTTATTGAGGTTGAAATGCATGATAAGGAAAATAATCATAATGTTTCCATTTGTTCTGAGAATGATCTTTCATTTTAAACTTAGAACAAGAAAAATCAGCATTTGAAGAAAATGATGTAGTGAAGAAAGAAGCTTGTATGTTACTATATACTTGTGAACATGAAGGAACTATAAAAAGAGGCTATCCTTTCCTTTTTATCGATCAATAAGTGGCATTCACACATATTATTCAAGATCCTTTTGCATTTCTATTGGAAACATTAGAGAAAGAGACCTTTATGAGTTACCTAGAATCAATCAGTGGAATTGGTTATTCAAAGTGGATGAGTTTTCAGATTGGATTTAATTTTCAATTTGAATTGCCATTAAGCATGGTTATGAAAGGAATTAAATCAGTAGACAAGGTCCTTTCATGGTTGCATGGATTTTTGATGTCACTTGATCAAGCATCTCAGAGATCAGGTTAGAAGTAGAGGAATAAGATCATCACATGAACATTTTTGTTTCTTGGTTTGCATTAGATCAACAATAAAACTCCGTAGCCAAATGGATAAGGAACTGGAACTGCAATGTTCTTGGCAGCTCACAGGTAACATGCCATCCCCCGTGGAGCCAATGTTAGCACATGAAATGTTCAAGAGTAAAAAATTCTGACCTTAGTCCATGTAAGAGTCTTGGTTTCATGATAATGTTCATCATCATGAAATAAATAGGGGTCAACATTGGTATCCTAAAATCTATCCATTTTCAAGTTTGTTATACCAAAGCAACAATTTACAGTTTCCTTTTGCAACAATAACCTTATCCACTATATTACTATGCATTGCAAACCCTCTGTTTTACACAGAGTTGCTTCAATTATGCTTGTCTGCAGCCTCATCCAAGTTGGATTTTTGTTCTTCTTTTCTCACCTCCTACTTGCAACATGTTCATTCTCCAACTGTTCTTGTGCATAAAATTACAACTTAAGTGATGATTTTGGGTCTTGAGTTAAATTTAACATCTTCATATGATTTCTCCAAGGTTACTTCATGTTTCAAGAGGTTTGTAGTAGGATCTGGAAGGTTTTTCCTAATTTCTTATGAAATTTTTTAAAGGTTGGAATCATTTTGGAGGTAAACATGCACCTACAAGAAATTTCGCAGTGCGTGCTATCAAAGGCACTGTGAACGGATAATTTGGGGCAGTTTGTAGCAATTAGCACACATCCAAGTCATTTTTTAATCATAAATTTTAAATTCCGATCTAGGTTCTTCTGAATTTTTTTGTGGAGATGAATCATAATACCATGGAATTTATGACAAAACATCATCCTAGCCCAGTTCATCATTTGGGAGAAAATTTGAAATCATCACCTATAAGAAAGTTCACAGCGTGTGTTTTCAAAGGCGTTGCAAACTCTAACAGTTTGATAAATATGAGATGTAGGAGGGATTCCACCTATATGAGGGGTTATAATGGTTTCCTAGGATGTATTTGGACATGAGGGACATGTTTTCTATCACTAGATCAAGCAACATGATCTGTTTCAAAAGACATTTATCACAATAGACAAGATCCCCAAAAATAGGAATTTGTTATGTTTTTGTTGGAATCTTTTGTAACAGACTCCTAAATGGAGGAGGATCCTATGTAGCTCATTGGTTTTGACCTACTTTGATTATAGAGATATCATTCACTATATATGAATGGGATTTTGAGAAGGAAAGAGTTGGATATTCATGATCCAAGAGAGGAGAGAGATGGAGGAACAAGTTTTGTTGCTTTTTTTTGTAATCCTGAGGGCATTCATGTTTTAATCATTTATGTTATTAAATATCCATGAGAATTGTGATACCAGATTGTATTCTTTGTTTTCCATTTATCTTGTCATCCTCTTTCTTGAATATATTGCAGGTTTTGAGGATCATAGCTGCCATTGATTGATGGATTCATGAACAACAAAGCATTTGTTGTAGCTTTCCCATTAAATCATTGTTTATTGTTTAAGAAATATTTAATCTATTTGCAGAAAGGATATCTATACGATGGATGTTCTTCCTTTTGTCATATTCTCTATGCTTCTAACCGTAATTATATAAAACCTTTTGTCTGTTATGTAGCTTGATTTCCTTCACTGAACATGATGTTTATGACTCCTTCCCCAATGGTAACTACTGATCTGCAGTTAGTTTGTTTCCCTCTTCCTTTCCCAGTCTTGTTGATCCACCTACTCAAACCAATTCAATCCATTTATATTACGATGGGTACTAGGCTTACACCTACAATAGTCTAGGTGTGACTTCTATTGCTAACAACACCAACAATAACTATTTTGATGTATGTGTCTTCTTCAAAACTAGGCTCAACTAGAGGCTGGCCATTAAACAAATCCTTTACAACCACCCTTATAATATGAAAGTAGAATTAGGGGTTGGATGGAATGTTGATTTATTATGAACAATTGTAAATAACAAAGAACCTTTTAACAAAAGAGAGATTTCTCAAGGAAACATTTTTTGTTAAGTGAGGAAGTAAGAGAGCTTAAAACTACCAATACCCTGAGAACTGTAGAAATAGAATTATGATTTCTTCCTCATATAAACATTGGAATTCAACCACAGTAACCTTGCTTAAGATTTTTGTAACAATTGAAAGTTCAATAATGAAAATATATTGATATGGAAGAACCGTCCTCTTGTCGACATCATTGTTCAGTGCAAAATAAAAGATATAATCCAGTATAAACATGAAAGATCCTAATTTTTGATGATTTTTGGTTGAGTTTCATCTTGCATCACTTTGTCCAAGAATCCTGAAGGTGGCTACATGATCTAAAAATGAAGAAGAATTGAAAATCTTGAAATTATTGCAAGTAAATGTTATGTGTTAAAAGCAAATGGATCAACTTTGCAACACATAAATTAAAGGATTACTCATGAAAAATACACATAGACAACAGCATAATCAATGAACATAAGCACATAAACACAACAATTGATAAAGGATTTCACCCCTCCCTTGGGCTACCTCTCATGGTCCAGCTTCCAATGGATCATTATTATTAATTTCTCAAAGTGCTAAAAAAACATGCCTTACAATGCTCAAACTAAACAACAGAATGCTCCAATGGCTTCAGAGCGTCCAAAAACCCCTAGTTGGGCTTTTTTGGCACCTCAATCGGTCGAAAAACGAAGAAGTTAGGCCTCCTGGAAGTCCCCCCTTCAAGCTTGCTGTCTCTGCATCTACAAAACGCACCCTTGTCCAATGAACCTGGCACACATGCATATATAGCGTAAAAACCCAACACCGAGCGCAACCGTGCCAACGGTGCAAAATGTAGGACGGTTATGGGTGTGCCAACCCCTAACCGCCTAGCACCGGGGCACGTGGGGGTCATATGACCGTGCGCTATAGAAAATAGGGCCAAACAGTTGAAACCGTGCCAACCATACTAACTCCCCACGCTCTGGTCGTGGGCACATGGCACAATTCAAAGAACCATAGGCTAGGTTTAAAACCCCGCGCTCACACCAACTGTCAGGCTATATAATATATGGCATGGTCATATATACAATCAAATGACGACGGGCCGGGGCTAAGCCCCGGCCCGACCCCCCACCAACGGTTACATACTTTGAATTCAAATACATTAAAACTCATATATATATTAAGTGACAACCAGTGGTCCGTTGGTCGGATGGTCTTTGTGAAGGTGTTATGTGGAGGGGAGGTCCAGGGGTCGAACCCCACAGACTCCAATAATTTTACATAACAAACCAAAAACCAAAAGCCAATAAAGGGGTGCCACGTGGTAGCCCATGATTGGGCCACATGGTGCCCAATAACATGACCAAACAGTGCCACGTGTTGAATTCCCATTCGAACAACTGTTCACCAATAGATGATTGCCACATCACCACATGCCATGTCATCGTATGGTCGTACGACTCTGCCACATCAGCCTGTACGGACTGTACGGACTGTACAGTCAGCGTCCTTTTTTTGCCTGATTGACTTTATGAACATATTGCAATATCTCTCGCTCTCGATGTTCGTTTGAGACAAAACTAGTTGCGTTGGGTTCACAACGACGAGGCCTACGCTCTTGTCTGGTTTGAAGTGATTCCAAGCACTTTGAACTTTTGAGCAAAATTTGATCCCCTGATCACACCTCCCCATTGGGAAGCTGTTGGACCTCCAAAAGACTATATTCAGTCTATGTGAAGATGAGGGTATAGTTCCCCCACCCTTCCAACCTCAATCCACTTGGCTTTGCTTGGATTCGTCCCTTTAAGACCAACTCGAAGATACTCCACATTTCCTCATTTTGAAGTTTGCATTCTCCTTTCAAGGATGGTGTCTTCATGTAGTTCTGTAAGATACTCTGGGGAAAAATCATCTATGGAAGGAATCTGAACATGCTCTCCTTGATCATCAATCAATGGAGGCTCATACAACTTCAAATTCTCAACATTAACAACTGCATACATCTGGGAGGCTCATACAACTTCAAATTCTCAATATTAACAACTGCACACATCTGCATATAAGGAGGCAAATCTAAACAAAAAACATTATTACCAATCTTGTCAATGATCTTGAAAGGACCATATCGAATTGGTTTCAACTTTTTACCTTCTCCTTTAAGCCTCTCCTTGCTGATGTAAAGCCAAACTTCATCTCCAACCTGGAAACTGTGATCAACGCGATGCTTGTCATGTCTCGTCTTGTACTTGGCCTGACTCTTTTCCAACTGCTCTTGCACCACTTGATGTATTGACTGAATTTGTTCAATGAACTTTTCTACCATATCAATGTCATATTGACCATCGACAACAATATCCTTCCCAAACATAAAATCTAAAGGAGACTTGGGTAAATAGCCAAAACATGCTTCAAATGGCGACGTTTGAGTCGAAGAGTGCTTAGCTTGATTGTACACATGCTGAATGTAGTGTAAATGCTCATCCCAAAGTTTAGGATGCTTACTGCAATAAGCATGAAGAAGATGCACCACTGTATGATTTACCACCTCTGTCTGACCATCTGTTTGTGGATGAAAAGTTGTTCTCTTTTTAAGTTTGGTGTCCATGAGTGCCCATAAACTCGACCAAAAACTTCCAACAAATCGAGAATCTCGATGAGAAATAATGGACTTAGGCAATCCAAAATGCACCCAAACATTTTGAAAGAACAACTGTGCCATTTGTTCTACTATAACCTACTTAGTACAAGGCATCAAAATACACATTTTGTGAAATCTATCAACCACAACATAAAGATAATCATGACTTCGTCTCGACATAGGTAAACCACCTACAAAATCCATGGAAATACTTTCCCAAGGTCGAGAAGGAACTGGAAGTGGAGTATACAAACCCAAATTTCGATTGCTAGGTTTACTTGTGGCACACAACGAACATCCTCAAACATATCTCAAAACACTTTCATTCATTTTAGACCAGTAGTAGTATCTTTGCAAATTAGCCGCTGTCTTGCCTACACCAAAATGACTAGCAATAAGAGAAGAATGCGCTTCTCTTATAATGGTGATTCTTTCCCCCTGTGGAATACACAACTTGCCAAGATGATACAAGAGATTATTATGCACATGATAATCCAATTCTTTAACATGGTTAGAGTGGCACAAACTTTCATACACTTCTTTAAAGTCAGTATCTAAAGCATATTGCTCCACATAACTTTCATGCATTATAGGACTATGCTTAAGAATAACTGAAGCACTAATAATAGGCCTTGAAAGCATATCAGCGACTTTGTTAAAAATTACCTTCTTATACCTAATGACCAAATGAAATTTCTGAAGAAAATCCATTGCATAATTGTTTGCATCTTTTAATTGATCAAGTAAATCATCAATTCTAGGAAGAGGATAACGATTCTTAACTGTAATTTTGTTCAAAGCCATGAAATCAACACACATACGCCACGTACCATCTTTCTTTGGAACTAACACAATTGGAGATCCACATGGCGATGAACTTGGTACAATAACCCATTTGTCGAGCAACTCCTGAATTTGTTTTTTAATCTCAACATTTTCCATAACTGACATTCTATACATACCAATGTTTGGAAGAGCACAATCTTGTTGCAACTAAATTTCATGTTGGATTCCTCTTTTCGGAGGAAACCCCTTAGGTTCTTTAAACATTTCATCATACTGATTAACAACTTCAAATAGATCGGATTTTAACTTTGTATCACAACCTTGAAATGCTTCATTTTCAACATCATCTTTAGGTTTGATCATTAAGAGAACAAAATTTTTACTAGCATTAACTAATCTCTTCATTTGTCCTGCATTTATAAGTGATAAATTCATCTTCTTTGTGTGGGCTCTAACAATGTACTCAACCCCATCTTTAAACAAATGATACTTATTCTCATGACGATGAAAAATAGCTTTCCTATCGTACAAATATGGGCTTCCCAACACAATACCACAGATATCCAACGGAATAACATCAAGCTCTACCTCATCAACGAAATTTGCAGTGATAGCAAA
>CBVK0101044947.1:0-13297 GCA_900067695.1 Picea abies | reverse complement strand
GTGTTCTTGTGCATGGTGTTTCTTCTTGTGATCTTGGTTGCTGCAACATTCTTGTTTATGGTTAAAACAAATGCAAAATTGAAATGAACTACATGCTTAACCTAGCTTATTGAAAACTCAACAATTTTGACGCAGGGAGGACACCCCATTGTATTCAAGAGCAGGAAGCTCAGTCAGCCCGAGAGGTTGTACTCCATTTATGACAAGGAAATGTTGGCAATCATACATGCCTTGACAAAATTCAGACAATATTTGGTGGGCAGCAAATTCGTGGTCAAGATAGATCACAACATCTTGAAGTATTTCCTTGAGCAGAAGGACCTCAGTGAGAGCCAGCAGAAATGGGTGACAAAGGTAAAGGCATTCGACTTCGACATAGAGTATGTCAAGGGGAAGAAGAACATTGTGGCCGATGCACTATCGAGGAGACCTGCGGCATGTTCTTTGATGGAGATTTCAACATATTGGAAATCCCACTTGTTAGTGGAATATTCCAAGAACAAGTTTGCTTGTGAGGTTATGGATGGGCAGATACAAGATAACATGTATAGGGTCATTGACAATGTCATATTCTACAAGGACAGAGTCTACTTGGTGCTAGAATCGGGGCTCAAGAAGAAGATCCTCACAGCAGTTCATGATTCACCACTAGTAGGCCATCAAGGGTTTTTCAAAACCTACAGACAGATCAAGGAGAGGTTCTCATGGAAGGGCCTCAACCAGGACGTTATGAGACACGTCAGCGAGTGTGTGACTTGCCAGCAAAACAAGTCAGAGCATGCTCTTCCAGCAGGGCTACTTCAGCCACTCCCCATTCCAGAGCAGAAATGGGAGAGTATATCGATGGACTTCATCACAAGCCTACTCAAGAACCAGGGTAAGGATTGTATCTATGTAGTGGTTGACAGATTGACCAAGTTTGCTCACTTCTATGCCATACCGACAAAGTACATTGCAGTTCAAGTAGCCGAGCTATTCTTCAGGGAGGTCTTCAGACTTCATGGGTTGTCAAGGAACATCGTTAGTGACAGGTACAGTCGGTTCATGGGGACATTTTGGAGAGAATTGTTTCAGTTGGTGGGGACAGAGCTGACACCCAGCAACAGCTATCACCCTCAGACAGATGGGCAGACTGAGATTGTCAACAAGTGGGTTGAAGGATATTTGAAGAACTATGTAGGTGGACAGCAGAGAACATGGATCAAGTGGCTACATTTAGGAGAGCATTGCTACAACACCACTTTCCACATGTCCATTGGTATGACACCCTTCCGAGCATTGTATGAATATGATGCTCCCACTTTGGTAGACTTGGTTTTCGGGAAGAGAAGAGCTCCCAAGGCCAAGGATTGGATCATAGAGTGTCAGGAGATTCTCAAGTTGTTGAAAGAGAACCTGCAGACGGCACGGAACCGACAGAAGATGAGTGCGGACAGGCACGGGATAGAGCGCAGCTATGAGGTTGGGGATTAGGTTTTCTTGAGACTCCAACCTTACAAACAATCATCTCTGAAGAAGAGTGCGGCCGAGAAGCTCAAGCCCAAATTTTATGGCCCTTACAGGATCATGCGCCAAGTAGGAGAGCTTGCTTATGAGCTAGAGCTTCCAGAGGGGAGCAAGATTCATAACGTGTTCCACATATCTTGCCTCAAAAAGGCAGTGGGACAATTCATTAGCACATCAGAGGAGCTTCCCCCATTGGATGAGGAGGGACAATTGGAGTTGGTTCCGAAGGAGGTTTTGGAGTTCCGAGAGTGGAAACTGAGGAACAGGGTCATCAAAGAGTGCTTGATCAGATGGAGAGGGCTTCCAGTAGAGGACGCTACTTGGGAGAGCGAGTAGGTGTTGCAACACCCTGGATTGGTATTGCTTGAGGACAAGCAATTTCGGGAAGGGACGATTGTAATGTCCCTTTTCAAATAGGGCTCCAGAGAGGAGGCTTAATGGTCTAAACCGCCTCGTTAGACTATAGCCAGGGCCAGAAAAGAGGTAAACAGGGTTACTAGAGGTCACTCCAGTCAAAGGTGTTATGTTCGGAAAGTGACATTGGGCTAAAAGTGGTTAAAAGAGCTTTTAAGCCAATATGAGCTAAAAATATAACAGATGAGCTAAAATTAGAAGTCAACAACGAATTAGGGTTTCAGCAGTGAATTAGGGTTTAGAAAAGCTATAAGAGAAGGGTCGGCGACCTAATTCATCATTATGCAGATTTTGACTTGTCATTGAGGAGAGAGGCGCATCTCAGGAGAGATAGTTCAGCGGATTCCAGGAGGAAGACACCAGTTGGTTGATTTCGATGTTGAGAGACACACCCTAGTCATCGGTAAGATCACACAGGTCTTCCATCATTCTTCAGCAATAGTTACACAGGTCCCAACAGCAAGGGCGCACTTATCCAGAGTGAGGGCACAGCTTCTGAGGAGGTTCAGTGGATCGACTTGTCCCATCCAGGGAGAGTTAAGAGATTCCCCTCCGACCCAGTTAAGAGGAAAGCAAGGCGCATCTTTCGCCTAGTTCCTCGTCAAATTCCGACAGAGGACTCATCTCGGGCGCATTTTCCAGACTTGGGAGTGCGACACTTTTGGCGGACACATTCAGGGTCCTCGAGTGATCATCACATCAGATCCAGGGAAACCCTTCCGACCCATTTCCCAGTAGGCCAAGGTGATCATTTCGAGACACATCTCAGCCGATTCCGACGATGGAATCACTAGGGCGCAATTTTCTAGAGAGAGAGGAGCGCATTCCCCCAGGGGGATCCATCCGTGGTCCAGACACACTAGCAGAGGGGCAAGTCAGTCACCAAGACAGAGAGCTAGAGCAGGGTGCACCGTTTGGGACAGCTTCTAGGCCATTCCGAGAGGTTTAGCCACCAGGGCGAACTTTTCAGACTTTCCGCAATTACCGTGCGAGCTGCCACAGTTCTCGCTCATCCATTGATCCCGCAGAGCTCATCTATTATCGGGTATTATCATTTAGTTTGCTTATTGTATTCCGGCTAAGATCCTTTTGTCATTTGATCTAGCCGAATGATTCATTTTATTCAGCCGCTAGGCATTTGTACTCACTGGAGTGACCTCTAGTAACCCTGTTTACCCCTTTTTGGCCCTGGCTATAGTCTAATGGGGTTGTTTAGACCATTAAGCCTCCTCACTGGAGCTCCTATTTGGAAAGGAACATTACAGTCCACCCTTCCCGAAATTGCTTTTCCTCAAGCAATACCAATCCAGGGTGTTGCAACACCTGCTCGCTCTCCCAAGTAGCATCCTCTACTGGAAGTCCTCTCCATCTAATAAAACTCTCTGATGACCCTGCTCCTCAGTTTCCACTCTCGGAACTCCAGTACCTCCTCCGAAACCAACTCCAACTGTCCCTCCTCATCCAATGCAGGAAGCTCCTCTAATGTGTTGATGAATTGTCCCACCGCCTTCTTGAGGCAAGATACGTGGAACACGTTATAAATCTTGCTCCCCTCTGGAAGCTCTAGCTCATAAGAAACCTCGCCTACCTAGCGCATGATCCTATAAGGTCCATAAAATCCGGGCTTCAGCTTCTCGGCCCCACTCTTCTTCAGAGATGACCATCTGTAAGGTTGGAGTCTCAACAAAACCAAATCCCCAACCTCAAAGTTGCGCTCTATCATGTGCCTATCCGCACTCATCTTCTACCGATTCTGTGCTGTCTACAGGTTCTCTTTTAGCAATTTGAGAATCTCCTGACTCTCTGTGATCCAATCCTTGGCCTTGGGAGCTTTGCTCTCCCTGATAACCAAGTCTATCAAAGTGGGAGCATCATACCGGTACAATGCTCGGAAGGGTACCATACCAATGGACATGTGGAAAAGTGGTGTTGTAACAATGCTCTCCTAAATGTAGCCACCTAATCCATGTTCTCTATTGTCCACCCACATAGTTCCTTAAATTCCCTTCAACCCACTTGTTGACGATCTCGGTCTGTCCATTTGTCTGAGGGTGATAGTAGGTGTTGGGTGTCAACCCTATCCCCACTAATCTAAACAACTCCCTTCAGAATGTCCCGATAAAACGACTGTCCCTGTCGTTGATGATGTTCCTCGGCAACCCATGAAGTCTAAAGACCTCTCTGAAGAATAATTCAGCTACCTGAACTGCGTTGTACTCTGTCGATATGGAATAGAAGTGAGCAAACTTGGTCAATCTGTCGACCACTACATAGATGCAGTCCTTACCCTGGACCTTGGGTAGGCCTGTGATGAAGTCCATCGATATGCTCTCCCATTTTTGCTCTGGAATGGGAAGTGGTTGAAGTAGCCCTGCTGGAAGCGTATGCTCTGACTTGTTTTGCTGACAAGTCACACACTCACTGATGTATCGCATAACGTCCTATTTGAGGCCCTTCCATGAGAACCTCTCTCTGATCTGCCTGTAGGTTTTGAAAAACCCCTGATGGCCTGCTAGTGGTGAATCATGAACTGTTGCGAGGATCTTCTTCTTGAGCCCTGAAACTGGTAACAAGTAGACTCTGTCCTTGTAGAATGTGGCATCGTCAATGACCATGTACATGTCATCCTGAATCTGTCCATCCAGAATCTCGCAAGCGAACTTGTTCTTGGAATATTCCACTAACAAGTGGGATTTCCAATCTGCTAAAATCTCCATCAAAGAACATGTCGCAGGTCTCCTAGATAGCGCATTGGACACAATGTTCTTCTTCCCCTTGACATACTCTATGTCGAAGTCGAATACTTGTACCTTCGTCACCCATTTTTGTTGGCGCTCATTGAGTTCCTTCTGCTCAAGGAAGTACTTCAAGCTGTTATGATCTATTTTGACCACGAATTTGTTGTCCACCAAATATTGTTTGAATTTGGTCAAGAAATGCATGATTGCCAGCATTTCCTTGTCATAGATGGAGTACAACCTCTTGGGCTGACTGAGCTTCCTACTCTCAAATACAATGGGGTGTCCTCCATGCATCAAAACTGCCCCGACACCCTCGTCGGATGCATCACACTCTAATACAAATGGCAAAGTGAAGTCTGGTAATGCTAACACTGGACATGTGCCCATGACTTCCTTCATGTGATCAAAGGCTTTATGTGACTCATCGGTCCAAATGAAAGCCCCATGCTTGGTGAGATCCGTCAGTCATGCTCCAAGCTGAGAAAAACCACTGACAAACCGCCTGTAATAGCTGCATAACCCGAAGAAGCTCCTCAACTCTGTCACATTCCTGGGCATTGGCCAATCCAGAATGGCCCTGATCTTCTCTTGCTGTACTTGTACCCCATGTAGGTTTAGTAGCTTGAAGGCAAGAGTCAAACTGGCGTAACAGGAGCTTCCCCACCCACTGTCACCTCGATGGGGGGCTCTTTCTATTCAGGGTGGCTAATCCCAAGGGAGACGTCCCTAGTAATCTGGGGTTCTGAAAGGCCTTAAGGTTTAAAAGATCAATAGATTTTCCCCTTCACAGATTACTGCCAAGAGAGATAGTCAAAGAGAAGGTATTCCACTGAAAAAGGCACCTGTTTGCGAGACAAGGCAAATAAAACTAAAATGTGCAAACAGTGATTAGTACTTCAATTGCTAATGACTATCTTTAATATATACATGAGCATAAATAAATGTAATTATTGACGAAGTCAATGATTGCAATAAAGGCTACGGCTTATGATATTACTTCTTCAATAAATACAAAATGATAGAGCATTCAATGTACAATATAAATCTTTGAATTATCACAACGCATTAGATATCATAGATATGCTCACATATAATGTTGCTGCGTCACTATACTACTAAGGGTGACGTCAACCCTATTCTAGGTTAGTTTAACTAGACAATAAAGTGAACGTTTTGCTAAATAAGCCAAGGAAAATATTCAACACTTCAATGTCTATCAGTGGATGACCTAGCCGCAAATTTAATACCAAGCAAAAGTTGAAATAAGGCAAGACGTCATCAGCTAGTTAGGGTTAGTAAGTCACTAGGGTTAGTTAGGGTTTCAAGTTTTTAGAAGTTTGAAAGATTTGTTTTAACACCAAAGACTCAACGTTGTATGTTTGAGACCAATGCCTAGGGTATTATGGAGTCAAAGAGTGAGGCTAAAGGCTTGGAAGGATCTAAATCTAAGGACGGGAGAGTTAGGCTTAATGGTGCTGCAATGGCAGGGCCATGAAGTCAAAACCCTAAGGGGAGGAGGCTCATTCCGGTGTTGCTTAAGCAAGGCCTCATGCTCCCTTAAAACTCTTTGGCAAAACGGCTAGCCTCAAAACATAAATCTAGGGCTGAAAAGTGTTGTAGAGCCAAGGCTCTTCAAACCCTAAGAGTCAAACCCTAGGTGTAAAGTCAATTAGGCCTAGGACATCTTCTTTCTTCAATTTATGTTTCAAACTAACTCAAGAAAAAGGAGAAATAGTGTAGCGATGGCTTCGCTACGCTATATTCTTCTTAATCAAATGGCTAAACAAGTTTTTATCATGGGGACATAAAGCAAGGACCTACTTGTGTGCTTGCTCCCTAGGATTTCAATGATTAAGCATAATAATAACAATGTAACCATACATGTAAGATATTAAACCTACAACCATTCAATCAAGAAGTTTTGTATGAAAAATACACTTACAAATTCATGAAGAGCTTATCAAACCCTAGTTGTAACACCTTCCAATGATAAAAACACCATACACATGCCAAAGATAATCCTCCCAAGTGTAGCGCCTCAACTCCAAGAGCCAATAATCCAAGACAAAAGACTAAAAAGAGATCTCTCACAAGAGAGTGAGTTGTGTTCTCCTAAAATGAGGCTCAACGTCCTCAATTTATATCATCCAAATGACCTTTAATTACAAAAATAGGTCATTAAAACAGCCGACAAGGCTGACTTAACAATATTACATTATTTGTCACATTAAATGCCTAAAATGTCAAAAAATGAGCCTAAAGGGAGACGTCAGGCCCCTCTGAGGGAGACGTTAGCCCTTTTTGGGCAAGATCAGCATCCAAGAAGCAAAACGTTGGCCCCTCTGGGGCTCCTGCAACCTGTCACACATGCCAAATAATCCCAGCACACTGCCACATGCTCCAGAAAACGTCCAGCCTGCCCTGGGTGGCGTCCTATCCATCAGAGCCATCATCTCATCTGCAGGGGGTGATCCCCCCTAGGTCGATCTCTGCCAAAGTGTCCTGGTGAGGACGTCCTTCTGTCTTCTTCGTGCAAGGATTCATCATGACGTTGTCCTGTCTTTGCCACCCCAGCAACCATCTGATGGGCTCTTCAACCCCATGGAGGTCCGAGCTAATCATCTCCCCATGTGTATCGGTCCTCTTTCTTAGCATTTTTGGCTTGGAAAAATTGCATCCAGGACAGGTACAGCTCGCCTTCTACAAAGGTACCCACAGGTAACGTTTCTTACATCCTTGACCCCCATTGCACCCAGATGCTTGGACATCCCCTGACCACATCACCCACTTACATGGCTTGGATGAGGTCTCTTCCGGGAACTTCCCTTTTCCAGTGGACACTAGCCCAATAGGACGCCTTGTCCTTTCCTCTAGACTTGTATTGTAGGCTTGTGTAACGTCTTTGAGTTGTTAACTGATGTATTAGGGATTTTATGCACATGTTTAGTAATATTGATGATGAGATGTGATTGACATTGCTATGATCCCTATGACTGATGAGCCCATGGAGGGCGTAGCTTTTGATGTGCAGGACCATGACCGACGAACAGGTACCATTTGGACCGGTACACATGGGGAGATGATCAGTTCGGACCTCCATGGGGCTAAAGAGCCCACCAGGTGGATGTTGAGACCCCATCAGGGGGGCAGAGACAGGACAGAGATGGATCAAGGGCTTTGCACCAGAGAAGAGGAGAACGTTCCACCAGAGGCACCCTGGCACAGCTTGACCTAATGGGGTTGAGCCCCTTTCAGTGGAACGTTGGCCTTGGAAGGCCTAGGACGTCACCCATGAGGTCCATGACGTCATCCTTGCTTCATGGACGTTTTGGCAGATGGACAGGGCATTTGGCACGTGTGGCAGCTTGGAGAAGCCCAAGGGGGGCTAACATTTTGCTCCAGGATGCCCCATTTGCCCTAAAAGGGGCTAACATCTCCCTTGGAGGGGCTTGTTGTCTCTTTTCATCTTGATTAAGGTTTTAATTTAACATTTGAATGTAAAACAGTATGATTTTTAGTATTTTGGCCTTGTCGACTTTTTTATGACCTAAAAGTAAAATTAGGTCGTTGATACAATATATATTGAGGGTTTTTACTCTCATTTTATCATCATCTCTCACTCACCACTTGGTGAGGTCTGAAATTTGCGCCCTATCCTAGGGTTTTGGCTGAAATAGTGAGGCGCACTTGTTGAAGGAAGATCTTTCTTGGCATTTTTGGCATTTATCTTGGTGGGAGGTGTTACAACTAAGGTTTGCTACTTGATTTCTTGGTTAAATGTAAGTAAATTTCTGAAAAACTTCTTGAATGAATGGTTGTAGTTTTAGTTCTCTTGCATTTGTGGTTATAATTTGTTGAATAAACCCTACGGGACAAGCACACATTGTAGGTCCTTGTCTCATGTCCCCGTCAAGATTTTTAGCCATTTTATTTGCTGGAATGAGATAGAGCCTTGCCATAGCAACACTCTACTCTTTCATGCTAAAGAGGATTGAGCCTAGCCTTAGCTACACTCATTTTTCCCCTCTTCATATGCTAGCCGTTTTACTTCTCTGAGCTAAGAAGAAGAAGGCGCATCACGACCTAGTTTAGTTACACCTTGATGAGCCATTCTTCTAGGGTTTGCTGGTAAGGCCTTGCCATAGCAACACGTTGCCTTGTAAACCCTCTTGTCTTAGTCTTAAGCTATTTTCAGAGCTAGCCGTCATTGCCATTGAGTTAAGGAAGGAGGAGAGAGCACCGAGGCCTAGTTCTCCTACACCAAGGTGAGCCTCTCTCCCCTAGGGTTTGTGTCCTTGAGGCCTTTCTCTAGCAACACCTCAAGGCTTAATCCTCTAGTCCTTAGCCTCATTATATTCTTTGATCCTTCAGCTCTTGCGTCCTTCACTTTTGACTCCATTAACCCCAAGGCACTGATAAAGACCTCATGCGTTGAAGTGAACTTGATCACAAACAACTCTCAAAACTTTGAATCAAACCCTAACTACTAACCCTAGCTTAGGAACTACCCTAACTAACATATTGTTGTCGTCATCTCTAGCTATAATCTCATTGGTGCAGGAAACGTTTTACTTTATAAGCAATTGAGTGGTGATTAAAGGCATAAATTGAATGAAGTGTTGATTTATTACATTGAATGCCATATTGTTCCAGCATTTATTGGTGAAGTGACATAATTTTCGTTGTTATTTATAAACATTGACTTCGTCAATATTCATTATCAAATTGCTTATGAATGCATCAGATAGTCATTGATTTACATAAAGTACTAACCCATTGATCAAAGCTTGCATATCTCAGTTTATTGTTGCTTGGTCTCAGGCAGGTGTATCTCTTTGGGGGTTTTACTTTATTATTGGCCTTTTGGCTGGACTATCTGCTCGGTGGTGACTTGTGAGGGGGGAATAACTACTTTATCATATAATCCTTTGCCTTCTCAAAACCCCAGGTCACCGAGGACATCTCCCCTGGGCCTTACCACCCTAAAAAGAAAGAACCATCCCATTGTGGTGACATTGGGTGGGATTGGTTCCTGTTACGCCAGTTTGACCTTCAAACCTCAAGCCTTTTATCCTTGCTACAAACTGTGTGATAACATGGCCCAAGTAAAGTAGCTTTGTCATACCGAACTCACAGTTGGACTCCTTGGCATATAGTGACTGCGCCTCCATGATGCTCAATACCTCATCCAAGTGCCTCATATGTTCCTGCCATGTCTTGTTGTAAACCAAGATGTCATCGAAGAAAACCAAGACTGATTTCCTCAACTGATCTCTGAATATGTGGTTCATGTAAGACTGAAATGTAGTCGGTGCATTGGTTAGCCCAAATGGCATAACCAAAGTGACATCGAAATGTCGTCTTCTCTATGTCTTTCTCTCGAATGTTGAGCTGATGATACCTAGAGCATAGATCAATCTTCGAGAAGAAAACTGCCCCATGCAGTTCATCCATCAACTCGTCAATGCAAGGGATGGGATATCGGTTCTTGATGGTTTTCTTGTTCAAGGCCCAGTAATCAATGCACATCCTCATGGTACCATCCTTCTTCAAAACTAAGACAACCGAAGAAGAAAATGGAATGTTGCTAGGTCTGATGTGTCCCATCGCTAGCAATTCCTTAATTGCTTTCTCTATCTCATCCTTGAACCTCCTAGGATGATGATAGGGTGGTGTGATCATAGGTTTGGCCCCCTCCAACTCAATGGTGTGCTCAAACCCCCTGTCGGGTGGTCTCCCTGGTGGAATTGACCCAAAAACCTATTGATGTCGTCCCAAGTTCCAACAAGTTCCTAATCTCTGTCTGATATTGTTGTTGACCCTCTGAATCCTTTCGTGTAGTGATCAATCACTTTGCGGCATATGCCACCTCCCCATGTCTGAATATCCTCTCCATCCTCTTGGTCAAAACTGTCATGGGTGCTCCTGTCGACATGCCCCTTAGAACAACCCTCTCCCCGTCACCGTCTTTGAACCCCATCTCCAAGGTTTTGTAGTTGGTGGTGATTTTTCCCAATGTGATCATCCACTAGAATCCCAATACCACATATGTGTAAGATAGGTCAACCACATAAAATGTGTCTCTCACTATGTAGTTGCCTCACTTTATCTCCAAGTCCGGAACTCTGTCTAGACACTCCATTGTATGGCCATATGCTACTACAACATCAAACCCCTCAAACTCCTCTGACCGAAGTGCTCGCCTCGATACCAATGAGGCACCAATGAAGTTGTGGGTGGCCCCACCATCTAGCAGGGCGATTTCCCGCTGTCCTTGAATAGTCCCTTTGATCCGAAGGGTATCATACCTGGGAACACCAAAAAGGGTTGCTATGACTCCTCCCTTTTCCGGTTTCTGTCTGTTAGCCTGCTCATGAGGTTGTGGCTCTATCGGTGGGTGAGTCCCTGCCGGTTTCGGTGGTCTACGCAAAGGCTGCTCCTCTGCCTGTGTTGGCTGCTCCTCTGCCTGTGTTGGCTCCTCCTCTCAGCTAGTGGATCCACTGTCATGCTTCTCCTCCTCACTGTCCACATTGTTTGTTGCCACCTTAATATAATGAATCTCTCCCTTGCCCATGCACCTGTGGCCTGGGACCCAAGGGTCTTTGCAGGTGAAGAGAAGCTTCTTGCTTATAATCTCTTTCCTCGTCTCATCATCCAGCTTCTCCTTTCCCTTCAATTCTCTTTGGAATGGCTTCCTGTCTCGGTCCCTCTGTGGTACGAAGGGTTTGAAAAAGAGTTTAGCCTTCGACGTTGAGTCTGCCAAATCTCGAGTGCGTAAGATGGCATCCTACAAGGTGTGAGGCCTGTATGCCTTCACCCATCCTCTCAAGGGTTCTGTGAGCCCCTCTGTGAATAACATGATCAGCCTGGGCTCAGATATATTTGTCACTGCCACTACCACCCGCTGAAAATCTGTGATGAATGCATTTGTTGTGTCAGTTTGTCTCAACTGGGCTAGATCCCTGAAATGGATCTCTGGATCCCACATGTCAAACCTATCCAGGAGTCTCTTTGTGAACTCCCTGTAGGAGGTGATGTGACTGTGTCCCAACATCACCAGTCCATGATGCTACCACTCGTGTGCCTCACCCTCCAAGTGTAGGGTAGCAAAACCGATGGTTTATGTCTCAATCATTTGGTTGAGATTGTAGTATGTGTCTAGCTTTTGTACCCAAGATCTGGCTGTGCATTTGGACGATCTGTCAAAAGAAGTTATAGTGAGTTTACCAACTTTTCGGATATGTTATGTCCCTACTGCTGTTGCTGTCTTCCTCTCTGAGGCTCTCTAGGGCAGTTCTTGAGTTTGAGTCCACAATACTCGACCAGGGTCATGTCCTGATGGAAGTCACGGCCCAATGCTGCATATTCCCTCCTGTACTCTGCAATGTCCTCCGCCTGAGTGGGTGGCCTCTGTGTTATCGGTTGTTGTGTTGTTGTTGGGGTTTCCCTCTGGAAACTGGGGAACAATCGCCTGGGAATCCTACTCGAAGAGGTGTATGTGCGAGTAGGTGACTGGGGTCTACTGCCCGTCCCTGAGTTCCCCTGCACTGCATGTGGGGCTTTGCTGCCTATTATCGCACAGTTTGTATTTTAGGTCACATGCTACAGGATAGTGGACAAACTGGCGTAACAGGAACCTTCCCCACCCACTGTCACCTCGATGGGGAGGTTCTTTCTGTTTAGGGAGGTTAGCCCAGGGGAGACGTCCCCGGTAACCTGGGGTTTGAAGAGGCAAAGAATATAAGGTCAAGAGTTAAGGTTTTCCCTCCTCTCAAGTTACCACCAGTATCAGATATTCCGGCTAATCAGCCAATAAGGAAGTGAAGTCCCTGTTGAGAACACCTGCCCGGAACAAGACAATAACAAAACAATATGTATATTTGCAGGTTATAATTCAAAGGGTTAGTACTTCTTGACTATCTGATTTCATTTAACAAGCAATATAATAGACAAAATGAGGTCAACGTTTTGCTAAATAGCCTATGCAAGAGCACTAATTCATCAATGTCTATAATAATGATCAAGCCAACAGTATTTTCAATCAACAATAACTCAATAAATGCTTGACGTCATCATTAATTGCTTATTTGCTAGTTAGAAAGGTTGTTGTGTCAAGTATGACGTCAGCCTAGGTTAGTAGTGTTAGGGTTTCAAGAATAAAGTTTTAAAAGATGATTTTGCACACTACAAGCTCAACGTTGTAAGTCTAACCAATGCCTTAGGGTGAAATGGAGTCAAAAGTAAGGGCAAAAGAAATCTTGGGAGGATTTAGAATTCAGAGACTGGAGGGTAGGGTTCTATGGTGTTGCAATGGCAGGGCCCTAGAATCAAAACCCTAAGGGAAGGAGGCTCATTCCGGTGTTGCTTAAGCAAGGCCTCATGGTCCTTCCTCTTTCTCTAAACACTCTTGGCAAAACGGCTAGCTTCAAAGTACAGATCTAAGGGAGAAAAGTGTTGCAGGAGCAAGGCTTTTCAAACCCTAGAAGGTTAAAACCCTAGGTGTAGACTCAACTAGGCCTAGGACATCTCCTCTTTTCAACTTATAACTTCAATGCTAACTCAGAAAAGGAGAGAAAGTGTAGCAATGGCTAGGCTTTATCTTCCTTTATCAATGGCTAAAACAATTTCTCAAACAT
>CBVK0101044946.1:0-14538 GCA_900067695.1 Picea abies | reverse complement strand
CTGGGCCTTTAGCCCCTTCTTCCCACAAGACAAAGTGTAACCCTCAAAGGGCATCCTAATGGCCGGACAGGGGAGTGGCATGGATGAGCGAGGTATAAGATGTAAAATGATAAAAATGGTGGGAGCGGACGATGGCTCTACAAATCCCCCTTGGTGGCTAACCAAAACCCATGAATATCAACTTGCTAAGTTACCCCATCAATCCCCCCAACAATGGTCAAGTGGATTAGTGTAAGATCCAAGCAGTCATCAGAAATGAAAGGAACCTAATGCATGTATAAGAGGGTTATAATGATCAAATATGACACATACCATGATACCTCGGACCAATTACCTTATGAAGCAAGAGTCCTCTCTGATGCAAGTCCAAGCCGGTGGTGATGGAGGCTGCTACTGCTGACAGGACACATCTGGCGAGGAAGAAGAAAGATGGGTCCTCCAGGACCGTGCTCAAGTCGATCCTGCTCTCGGTACTCCATGTCTAGGACCTGTGGGCCTCGAGACATGATCTCCTAGTTATCCCTAGATATCGGGGATAATAGGCCCAAAGGGTAAAAGTAGCTGGCAAGAGTTAAAAGCCAAAATAAAACCTTTGAGATGCTTCGCCCAGGGATTCCCGAGAAAGCAATAAAAGGCTTCTCAGTAAGAAAAGGGGACCCGTAAGATAAAATAAAACTCAAGGTCTAGTTGGTGGATGGGAGGTCTCATCATGAGCCGACCTATTAGGTCCATGGGAATGTAGCGGTATGACACTACCATCTATCTGGTCACCAAACTAGGGTAGTGGCTCTTGGTGGCATAGCTAAGAGAAAGGGGGTCTCATCACAAGCCAACTTTCTCATTTTCGTGAAGTGCTTGTGTGTAACGCTGTCACCTTTGGTCACCACACCAGGACAGTGTCCCCCAACTTTTCCCTTGAAAAGGAAAATCAATAAGACTAAGAATAAAAGCCGTTGAATGGGCTAGGAAACAATGGCATCCATGATAAGGTGCAACTCGCCCTCTACAAAGGCACTCACGGGCAAGACCTACATTTCCCTGTTATCACTGCACCCTTTGCCCAAACACTTCCCCTACATCATTTCACACACTTACATGACCTAGATTGGCTCTCACTTGGGAAACACCCCAAACTTGAGGAGGATTAGCCCAATAGGACATCCTGAGACCCTCTCCAAACCAGACTTGTTAAACTGCATAACGTCTTTGAGCATTTGTCTGGGTAAAGGGGGGTTTGATGCACATGTTTGGGTAATTTGATTATTGGATGTGATTGACATTGCTATGATCCCTGTGACTTATGAGCCCATGGAGGGCGTACTTGTTGTTGCTGTAGGACCATGCTCGGTGGACAGGTACATATGGGGAGATGATTAGCTCAGACCTCCATGGGGATGAAAGCCCACAGATGGATGTTAACTCTAGCCAGGGCTAGAGAGATGTCAGAGACTTGCACCAGGGAAAAGGAAGGACGTTTCACCGGAGACACTTTGGCAGACCTAGACCCAGGGGGATCTTTCTCTTCCACCTGGACGTTGGCCTTGGGAGGCCCATGACATCACCATTGTGACCCTAGATGTCACCTAGCGTCAGGATTGGCATTATGGAGGCAGTTGTGTGCTAATTGGCACGTGTGGCATCATCTAGGGGCTTGGAAGGTCTAACGTTTTGCAGATGAGGCCCAACGTTTCACCCAAGAGGCTCAACGTCACCCTAGAAGGGCATGACATCACCTCTAAAAGATGATTTTAGGTTTTAATTATTTGAATTTGTGTAAAAACTGGATTTTTCATGTAATTTGGCCATGTCGGCCTTTTGATGACCTAAAATTAATTAAAGGTCATAATTATTGTATAAATAGAGAGATAAAACTCTCATTTTTTCATCATTAACTCATCACACAAGTGGTGGTCTGAAATTTGGCCATCTTTAAGAGTTATTGGCTGAATTTTAGTGGTGCGCACTTCTTGGAGAAGGCAAATCTTGGTGTATTTTGGCAAATTTTCATGTGGAGGATCTTCAACTAGGGTTTATGCTTGATTATTCTTGGTGAAGTAAGTAGAAAATATGCATTTCTTTATTGTGAATGAATGCTTATGGTGAATTTACTTGTTTCATGTCAAAGATTATGAAATTGCTTGCTTGAAACCCTAGGAGAGAGACATATGCTACTATCTTTTTCTCTATAGTCTTCCGCTTGCTAAAATTTCTTGAAAGGCACCTATCTAGAAGTAGATACTAGAGCCCTACCATTGTAGCACTCTAGTAACCCTACTTCATTGCCTAGTGCATATTTTATTTCAATTTGTTTAAGGAAAAGAGAAATCGCTAGGGCCTAATTTTTATTACTTTCTAGCAATTATCTCTAGGAGTTGGATTTTTGAGGCCTTGGGCTACCAACACCTCTCTCATCCTCTCCGTCCCCTTTGGCTAAATATTATCATTGCTATTTTCCTCTAAGAGTTGCTGCTGCCATCATTGACTCCATTACCCTAGAAGGCACTAATCTACCCATTACAAGTGTTGATTGATCAAACAATTTTCAGAACATCTTCTCTTGAACACCTACTAATTTCTACTAACCTTAGATTAGCCTAAATCATTAACCTACTTGCTGCTGTTGCTACAGCCATCTAACAACAGCAAATTAACCCTAAAAGTGACATATTATGCTAGCTAGACATTAATAAAACTGCTTGTGACTATCTATTATCAATGTGCCTAGTTAAAGCTATTGCTTTAAGTCTTTTATCAAGCATTTTAAAGCATAATTATTGTGGCTGTTTCAAATCTCTTATTGCTGTTATAAACTGTTATACTGCTGCAATTCTATATCAGCTAGCACATTTTTTAAGAGTTCATTGTCTTGTCAAGCACTAATATCATTTTGGTACTTGGAAAGTGCCTTTTTTCTATTTTATTGTCTTGTTCTGGGTAAGTACACAACACTTCTCATTTGCTTCATCTCTATAAGACATAAAGAACCCTTTAAATCTGAGTGACTTGTGAGAGGGGGGAACTTTCTTGTATCATTTGCCTTATCCTTCTCAAACCCCCAGGTCACTGGGGACGTCTCCCCTGGGGTACTACAACATACTCCTAAATAGAAAGGGATTTCCTATTAAGGTGATAGTGATAGGTCATTACCACTTACGCCAATTTTGTATCCACTTGTCTTGGGCTTTGGGCAAGTACAAGTTGTGCGATAACACTCACCTAGCCTTTGTCTAGAGTGAAGTATGAGTACTTCAAAGACAAGCTTGGTGTGATGTAGAATGTCCGCCCTCGTTGAGAGGGAGTTGTGATGTTTCTCCTACAATGGGTAGATACTCTCCCTTTGGCCAAGGGTTTCCCAGTGTTGAAATATTGTAACTGCAAAGAGTATTCTATATATTATTGATGTATTATTCATTAGATCAATCCCCTTTTGCGGATTGATCATGTTAGGTATTGTAAATGACCAAATCCCCTTTTGCGGATTGGTCAAACCCTAATTGTAATAGGCCAAATGAGAAGTCGGCCCCAGAATATATTAAAGTGGTTATAACCACCCAGATTGAGAAGTCGGCCCTGCCAGTGAAAAGACAGCCCAGTTCAGCACCTGCCAGATTGTATAAATAAGAGAGGCTAGCGCCTCATTTGAACACACACTCACTTGTTCATCAGAGTGCAAGTTCGGAGCTGCAGTTGGAGAAGAAGGAAGAGAGAGAGAGACACATTCTTGGGAGAAGAATTTCTGTATTGTTTGAGTTATCTCTTGGCATTGTATTGGCTATCTATATTAAGGAAGTTTTGCTGGGTTTTCTCCCCCATGACGGTTTCCCAGGATAAATGATGTGTCTCTTGTGATTGTGTATTTCTCAGTGATCCTATCTATGCTATGGTTATCTAGTGAATTGAAAAGAAACCTAATAATATCTTAAACCTTAACATGGTATAAGAGCTAAGCTGAAGAGAGCATTTTTCGCAAGAAAAAGAGAAAAACGTCACTGTTGCTGTACATGCAAATTAGAGCTTTTCATTGAAGAAGAGTTTCAGCCCCAAAACCATCTAGAAAAGTGCGCCCTTCCTCAAGGATCACTTTGGCATCCTTAGCGCATCTTTTCAGTGGCTAGATCTCCTGGAAAGTGAAACCCTAGTTTTCACAAAGTACCAGAAGTACCAGAAAACCAGTCCAAAAATCCACTGATTAAATTTGAAGGGGTAAACGTTGGATTTTTTGAAATCTAACCACACCAGTCTACTTGCCACAACCAAGCGCACCTCCTGGTAAGTTCAGAATTCAATTTTGAGCATTTTCATTTTTTGGTCATTTTCCTAGCTCCAGGTAAAAGATGTCTGCAAGCACTAAGCTTGTTGACAAGCTAGAAGGTGTGGAAAACTTCCGTGCCTGGAAGTATAGGATTGGATTCATTCTTGAAGAGAATGACCTAGCAAGATTCGTTAAAGAAGAGGTACCAGAACCCGTCGATGCTGCAGAGAAAGCAAAGCACCAAAAGGACACAATTAGGGCTAAGAGAATCATTGCAGATTCTATCAAAGATCACTTGATTCCTCAAGTGTCTTCAAAGAAGACTCCAAAAGAAATGTTTGATGGCCTAACCAGATTATATGAAGGAAAGAACATAAATCGGAAGATGAATCTAAGAAATCAACTCAAGAATACAAGGATGCCGAAAGGAGAATCGATCCAGGAATATTTCTCCAGAATATTTCGATTCAAAGAACAACTAGAAGCAATTGGAGATATTATAGATGAAGACGAACTCATAATGACGGCCCTTAATGGTCTCACAAGACCATGGGATGCATTCATCCAAACTATTTGTGCCAGAACGGAGAAACTAAAATTTGACAGTGTTTGGGAAGAATGTATTCAAGAAGAAACAATAGTAGCTAACCCAGAAGCTTTACTGTCAAGAGATGAAGATTAAGCCCTAGCTACTCACACTAAAGGAGGAAGAAAGAAGTCTTACTTCCAAAAAGAAACTCATAAAGAGTCTCACCCCCAAAACAAATTCATACATAAAGAATCTCAACCAAAGAGATTCCAGAAGAAAGGACAAAGAAAAGAAAGAGAATTCTCATCTTACCAATGCTACCATTGTGACAAGATGGGACATATTGCGAGACATTGTCCAGCTAGACGAGAAGAATACAAGAGGAAAAACAAGAGGCATCATGCCCATGCAGTTGAAGATGAAGATCCACCCATGAAGATGGTAAAAGAACGAATAGAAGACTAAGTCTTAATCTCGGCCTTCTCAGGATCAGTATCACCTGGAGAGGACACTTGGCTCATTGATAGTGGTGCTTCCAAGCACATGACAGGTCAAAGAGATATTCTCTCTTGCCTTTCAGAAAATAAGTTTTCTTAGAAAGTTACACTTGGAGATGATTATCAATACCCTATCAAGGGAGTGGGAGAATCAAACTACAAGCTTAATTCAGGGACTCCAATGAAGATGAAGGATGTACTCTATGTACCAAGTTGGACAAAGAACCTACTCTCCATATTAGCTTTAGAAAAGAAAGGCTTCAAAATTGCCTTTATAGATGGAGAAGTTCTTATGTGGGCTAAAGGAAAAAACATGAAAGTAGCAATCGTTATTGGACAATAAGGTGGCTTGTATAGGCTAAAGGGTCACTCAGAAGCAACCATGACCCATGCCATTGAGAATCCATGTGAACTTTGGCATAGAAGATTAGCCCACATCAACTACAAGGCATTACCGTATGTATGCAAGGCTGTCATAGGTCTACCAGAACTCAAGGTTGACCATGAAGGTGTGTGCAATGGATGTGCACAAGGGAAGAACATCAAGAACCCTTTTCCGAAGAGAGACAATAAAGCAGAAGGAGTCTTAGAACTCATTCACTCAGATGTGTGTGGCCCAATGCCATCATCCTCCATCAATGGGTATGTATACTATGTATCTTTTATTGATGATTATTCTCGTAAAACCTGTGTTTACTTTTTGAAATCAAAAGATGAAGTGTTCAGTAAATTCAAGGAATTCAAAGCCTTGATAGAGAATCTTTCTGAAAGAAAGATCAAGATACTCAGGTCAGATAATGGAGGAGAATACACCTCAAAAGAGTTTGCAAACTTTTGCAAAGATGTTGGGATCAAGAGGGAACTCACCACTCCCTACAATCCTCAGCAAAACGGTGTAGCAGAAAGAAAGGACATAACTATAATGGAAGCTGTGAAGACCATGATCCATGATCAAGATCTTCCAATGTGCTTATGGGCAGAAGCAGCAAAAACACCAGTATATGTACAAAACCGATTGTCCCATAGTGCACTTGGGTTCAAGACCCCTGAAGAGATGTTCTCTGGAAAGAAGCCAGAAGTAAGCCATCTCAAAATATTTGGCTGCCCAGTATTTGTACATATTCCAAAAGAGAAGAGAAACAAGCTGGACCCCTCATGAAAGAAGGGAATATTTGTTGGATACTGTGAGGTCTCCAAAGCCTTCAGAGTTTATATACCAGGTCACCATCATATTGAGATCAGCAGGGATGTGACCTTTGATGAAGATGCAGCACTCAAGAAATCAAGAAGATGCCAACTTGAAGAAGTATATGAAGAGGAACCTGTAGCTCCCAGAGTTGCAGAACCAGTGAGGGAAGTCATAGATTCCCCTGATGAGGAAATTCTAGAAGATCATGACATAGTAGAATTTCAAGAACCTCCTCAGATGACGATCTCCCATAAGAGAAAGCCTGCTTGGGCTAGTGAGCTTATTCAAGATGGAGAGAAGTATGGTGTTTCCAAAGGAACCACGAGACAAGAAGAGACCTAAGCCATTCTCCAGTTATATGGCTTTGATGTGTGATCTCTTAGAGAAGGAGCCTACCTGCTTTGAAGAATCCATTCAGAAGAAAGAATGGGCAGATGCCATGATAGAAGAATACCAATCCATAATTAAGAATGATGTATGGGAAATAGTTCCCAGACCGAAGAGCAAGGATGTGGTATCTTCCAAATGGCTTTTCAAAATAAAACATGCTGGTGATGGACGTATTGAGAAGTATAAAGCAAGGCTTGTCGCTCGTGGCTTTTCTTAAAAGGAAGGCATTGACTATGAAGAGACATTTGCTCCTGTAGCCAGATACACTTCGATCAGAACCATCATAGCCCTTGCAGCTAAGATGAAGTGGAAGTTACACCAAATGGACGTAAAGACAACTTTCCTAAATGGTGCCATTGAAGAAGAAGTGTATATAGAACAACTTCAAGGATTTGAAGTTGAAGATAGGAAGACTCATGTCTACAAGTTGAAGAAGGCTCTGTATGGATTAAAGCAAGCTCCTAGAGCTTGGTATGGAAGGATAGAAAATTTTCTGACGAGCTTGGGCTTTACCTGACGAGCTTGGGCTTTACCAAGAGTAAAGCAGATTCTAACCTTTACTTCAAGGTTATGAATGATGAGCCTGTTATATTGCTGCTGTATGTGGATGACTTATTCTTAATTGGAGAAGAAAAGCTCATCACCGAATGTAAGAAGAAGCTTGCTACAGAATTTGAGATGAAAGACCTTGGCCTAATGCATTATTTCTTAGGTCTTGAGCTATGGCAGAGCCCAGAGAGAATCTTCCTTAACTAATGGAAGTATGCAGTTGAAATCCTGAAGAGATTTGATATGTTGGAGTGAAAATCCATGAATACACCCATGGAAACGAAGTTGAAGCTTCCAGTCAATACTTCGTCAGAATTGATTGATGCTACGTTGTATAGAGTCTAGACAGATCATTGGATCGCTGATGTATCTGACGAACACCAGACCATATATCTGTTTTGCCGTGAACACCTTGAGTCAGTTTTTGGTAGAACCTAGACATGTTCACCTAGTTGTTGAAAAGCATGTGATGAGGTACCTTAAGGGTACATTAGATTATGGTCTTAGTTATGATGGAGACCATGACTTCAGACTGAGTGGTTATACTGATTCAGATTGGGCTGGAAGTGTCTCTGACAGGAAGAGCACTTCAGGATGTTTTTTCAGTCTAGGGTCAGCTATGCTCTCATGGCAGAGTAGGAAGTAATCAAGCATTGCTCTCAGCACAACGAAAGCAGAATACATTGCTGCATGTTCTGCCAGCTGTGAAGCCATATGGCTTCGAAAGTTGTTGATAGGTCCATTCGACCTAGAGATGGAAGCAACCATGATCCTATGTGATAACCAGAGCTGCATAAAGATGACAGAGAATCCTGTATTTCATGACAAGTCAAAACACATAGAGATTCGATATCACTACATCCGTGACATGGTGCAGAGAGGAGCCATAAAGCTCCAATATGTTAGCACGGAAGAACAGGTTGCTGATGTGTTGACCAAGCCTCTATCTCATGTAAAGTTTGAGCACTTTTGATTTAAGCTTGGTATAGTCCGAAAGGACCTCCCTCGAAGGGGGGAGTAGTGTTGTGTTGATGTTGCTAGCCTAGTGCTGTCATGTCAGCCTCGTGCCAATGCTATTCCAGCCTCGTGCTGTGTTGATGTGCTATAGCCTAGTGCTGTGATGCTAGCTTAATTGTTGTGATGATGTGCCAGCTTAATTGCTGTGATGATGTGCCAACTTAATTGCTGTGGTGATGTGCCAGCCTCGTGCTGTGATGATGATGCATTAGTTTTATACTAATCCATGTTGATGCAGATGATGATGCCATTTCAGCTCTTTGTTGAGAATGATGATATTGATGATGAGAAAAACTTCCGAGGATTTATAGATACACTAGTCAGTGTTCCAAGATGATGTTGATGATGCTATCCTCTCTCTCGCCTGATGCTGTTGTAGAATACCCTTCTTGTTAAGGGGGAGTGTTGAAATATTGTAATTGCAAAGAGTATTCTATTTATTATTGATGTATTATTCATTAGATCAATCCCCTTTTGCGGATTGATCATGTCGGGTATTGTAAATGACCAAATCCCCTTTTGCGGATTGGTCAAACCCTAATTGTAATAGGCTAAATGAGAAGTCGGCCCCAGAATATATTAACGTGGTTATAACCATCCAGATTGAGAAGTTGGCCCTGCCAGTGAAAAGACACCCCAGTTCGGTGCCTGCTAGATTGTATAAATAAGAGAGGCTAGCGCCTCATTTGAACACACACTCACTTGTTCATCAAAGCGCAAGTTCAGAGCTGCAGTTGGAGAAGAAGAGAGAGAGGGGCACATTCTTGGGAGAGGACTTTCTGTATTGTTTGAGTTATCTCTTGGCATTGTATTGGCTATCTATATTAAGGAAGTTTTGCTGGGTTTTCTCCCCCATGAGGGTTTCCCAGGATAAATGATGTGTCTCTTGTAATTGTGTATTTCTCAGTG
Source organism: Picea abies (assembly GCA_900067695.1). NCBI lineage: Eukaryota > Viridiplantae > Streptophyta > Pinopsida > Pinales > Pinaceae > Picea > Picea abies. Next base: position 5,206 of record CBVK0101044946.1, on the reverse strand, counting down.
ATCCTATCTATGCTATGGTTATCTAGTGAATTGAAAAGAAAGCTAATAATAGCTTAAACCTTAACACCCAGATCATTCATGTGAAGTGATTGAGGGAGTAATGAGTAGCCTTGTACAAGTCTTGTCTACGTCATGCGAAGTGGCTAGGTGTGATTGGGACTTGTAGCGTGGTCTTTCCTACGTCATGTGAAGTGGCTAGGTGTGATTGGGACCATGGTGTAGCCTTGCTTAAGCCATGTGAAGTGGCTAGGTGTGAATGGGGCTATGGTGGTAGTCTTGCCCATACCATGTGAAATGGATGGGTGTGATTGGGACTACTAGGAGAGGAGAAACATCATAGCGTAGTCATGAGACTATGGTGGTAGTCTTGCCCATTCCATGTGAAATGGATGGGTGTGATTGGGACTACTAGATGCTTGCAGCATAGTCATGAGACTATGGTGGTAGTCTTGCCCATGCCATGTGAAGTGGATGGGTGTGATTGGGACTACTAGAGGAGAACATCATGGAAGAATACTGTTGAAATATTGTAACTGCAAAGAGTATTCTATTTATTATTGATGTATTATTCATTAGATCAATCCCCTTTTGTGGATTGATCATGTCGGGCACCAAATCCCCTTTTGCGGATCGGTCAAACCCTAATTGTAAAATGCTAAATAAGAAGTCGGCCCCCAGAATATATTAAAGTGGTTATAACCACCCATAATGAGAAGTTGTCCCTTCCAGTGAAAAGACACCTCAGTTCAGCACCTGCCAGATTGTATAAATAAGAGAGGCCAGCGCCTCATTTGCTCACTCACTCACTTGTTCATCAGAGTGCAAGTTTGGAGCTGCTGTTGGAGAAGAAGGAAGAGAGAGAGAGGCGCATTACTTGGAGAGGACTTTCTGTAGTGTTTGGTTTATTCTCTTGGCATTGTATTGGCTATCTATATTAAGGAAGATTTTGCGGGGTTTTCTCCCCCATGAGGGTTTCCCAGGATAAATGATGTGTCTCTTGTGGTTATCTAGTGAATTGAAAAGAAACCTAATAATAGCTTAAACCTTAACATGGTATCAGAGCTAAGCTGAAGAGAACATCTTTCACAAGAACAAAAAAAACGTCACTGTTGTCATACATGAAAATTAGGGCTTTTTATTGAAGAAGAATTTCAGCCCCAAAACCATCTAGAAAAGCGCGCCCTACCTCAAGGAACACTTTGGCATCTTTAACGCACCTTTTTAGTGGCTAGATCTCCCGGAAAGTGAAACCCTAGTTTTCACCAGTACCAGAAGTACCAAAAAACCAGAAGTACCAGAAGTACCAGAAAACCAGAAGTACTAGAAAACCAGAAGCCCCAGTCCAAAAATCCGCTGGTCAAGTTTGAGGGGGCAAAATTTGGATTTTCAGAAATCTGACTGTACCAACATACACGCCCCAACTCAGCGCATCTAGCCCCTGAATCAAAATTTCAAAATTTGAAGTTTGAAAAATTAGGGTTTTCTCATAAAACCCTAAGTTGCAACTGTAGTCTCAGAATCAGTTGCAGTTGTAGTATCTGTTGAAGTATTAGCTGTAGTACCAGTTGCAGTCACCCTTGAAGTTCTTAAGAGTTGGTAATTATTACCACTGCTACGAGATGGTGCCACCACCTGCAAATGCTATCAGAGGTATGTACTCACATATGTTTAAATTGTTAAGCATTAAAGGGTATTTGCAGGAGAAGGGATGTCTTGCCATAGATCCAGAAGGATCTCAAGATCCAACACATTCAGAGGAATAATGCAACCCAGGTTTGATTATTCTGATATGCATCTATTTGTTATGACATCATTTTGATCTAGGTTGCATGTTGACGCTATGACCATCATACTAACCTTTGGTCAAAATTAAAGTCAAGGTATTAGATGGATTAAAGTTGAGATCATAGAGTTTATTCTCTAACCCAACCTTCTGTCAAGATAGCATATTTTCCTAGTACAAAAGACAGGTTGAAGAAAGCACTTGTCATCTTGAGTGAAGGAGACTTGGAAGAAAAGCAACACACTCATTATTGAGGACAAAACTGCAGGTTTCAGGTTTGATCAATTAAATTGATAAGATTCAAAGTTGTACATGATAAAGTTGATAACTACCCTTTTACAAGTAAACACTATAGTTGAGATAGCAGTCTTTGAAAAGTATTATACTTGGTAGCATGTGAGCATATTGAGATAAATGCTTAATGTAATCATTTGCCAGATACAACTAACATCTCCTCTAGGAGAAACTTCTTGTGTTAATTCTAGGTTACCATGGAGGAATGTTTGATCACAACACTAGAAGAGTGTTGACTTCATTTCGTATTGTATTTCTTACTTTTGATCTTTGCTTCAGATAGGTCACAAGTGATAGCTCTAAAGGAGCTACTGTGATGATTATTCATGTCTTTGTTTTATCTACTATTATCAAAAGAGTATTATTATTGCTTGCTGTTTTGTTGACCTTGTCTCAGGTCACAGGTGATAACCTTGAGGAAGCTATAGTGAGGGTTGCAGAAGGCAACATATTAGATGAGATATGAAGCAGACCATGTACATGACCATATACACTCATGTACCAAAGAAAATGAAGAAGAAGCTATCTTTTGAGATTCAGAGTATCTCATATGAAGATTGATTGAAAGGAACAGAAGGATCCAAAGATGATTGAACATTAGAACAAGATCTCACAGCAGAATTGTTCATAGGTTAATGAAGTCACCTTGACGCAAAGCATAACTCGTTTGAAGCCTGACTCAATCCTTCATACTTAGACTTGGTATTCAACACCAAGCATACCCTGTAAGAGATGATGAAGTCCTTGTAGACTCAGAAGAAATCAAGGATAAGCCTGATCTCAGAAAGGATCAGATGAAGAGACAACTTCCAGGACTTGGAGACAGATGCCGTGAGAAGACTAGATCATAGCTTCAGAAACTTCTAGGAGATATGAAATCTCCTGGGAAGATTCCCTTGTTTCAACAACAGAGAAGGAAGCCAATCAGAAAGACTAGGATATGGATTCTTCTGTGAGACTAGAAGAAGAAGTCAGTATTGACTTCCAAGACTGATCTATACAGATCAAGCACGTTGCAGATGTACAAAGCCTGATGTGTGTCTAGAGGATTCTCCCAGCAAGAAGGAGAAGACTATGACGAGACACTTACTCCAGTAATTGAAGAAATAGTTCCAATATTTATGAAGACAACCAGAACAACCACGATTCATATATAGTATGAGATGCAGGGGGAGCAATCCCCACATTTAAAATTGAGTGGCAGTTGGTGCATTACATTAGTTGGGTCATGGAGACATGATTTACAATGAAAGATAGAGTTACCTCCATGAAAGAAGAAGAGGTACCTTCAGTATCAGTTATTGAGCCACTCTCAGTTTCAGATGAAGTTGTTGCCGTGATAGAATAAGAGGAGTTACTCCCAGACTTCTACAGTCACAGTGAGAATGGAGTGACCATTCTCAGTTATAGAGCAGGTGCAGCTGCAAAGTACCAGTTCCAGAAGGAATAGTTGCAGAAAAAGGAGAGAACATACTCTCAAGCAGTGAGACAGATAGTGCCTTGCAGAGAGCACATAAAGCTAGCACATGATTGTGCAGATTGAGTTGCAGTTGAGCAAGTGTACTAGATTGGTACAATGTAATGAGAAAATTTGAATATTGAAGATAGAAAGACTCATGTTTGCTAGTTGAAGGAAACTCTGTATGTGTTGAAGCAAGCTCCTAGAGCTTGGTATGAAAGAATTGACAGTTTCCTGATGAGCTTGGGCCTTACCAAAGAGTAAAGTTGATTCTAACCTTTATCTCAAGGTTATGAATGATGAGCCAGTGATGTTACTACTATATGAAGATGAAGAAAAGCTCATCAAAGATTGCAACAGAAGCTCGCTATAGAGTTTAATGGAAGACCTTAATGCATTATCTCTTAGGTCTTGAAGTTTGGCAGAGCACAGAGAAGATCTTCCTTAACCAAGGGAAGTATGCAGTTAAAATGAAGAGGGTGGACATGTTGAAATGTAAATCCATGTACACACCCATGGAAACGAAGTTGAAGCTTCTGGTAGATACCTCGCTAGAATTGGTTGATGCTACTCTGTACAGACAAATTATTGGTTTAGTGATGTATCTGACGAATACCAGGCTAGATATATGTTTTTCCTTGAGTCGGTATCTGGTAGAACCCAAACGTGTTCACATTGTTGCTGCAAAACATATGATTAGATACCTTAAGGGTACGTTGGACTTTGGTCTCTATTATACTAGAGATCATGACTTCAGACTGAGTGGTTACATCGATTCAGATTGAGCTGAAAGTGCTTCTGATAAAAAGAGCACTTCAGGATGTTTCGGTCTGAGGTTAGCCATGACTTCATGGCAGAGTAGGGAGCAATTCAACACTGCTTCGAGCACAACGAAAGCGGAATACATTGTTGAATGTTCCGCCAGTTGTGAAGCCATATGGCTTCAGATGTTGTTGACAGATCTATTTGATCTGGAGATGGAAGCCACCATGATCCTATGTGATAACCGGAGTCGTATAAAGATGATGGGGAACCTTGCGTTCCATGATGAATCGAAGCACATAGAGATCCGATATCTCTTCATTCGTGATATGTTGCAGAGAGGAGCCATAAAACTCCAATATGTTAGCACTGATGAACAGGTTGCTGATGTGTTGACCAAGCCTCTATCTTGTGTAAAGTTTGAGCACTTTCGAGATAAGCTTGGTGTAGTCCTAAAGGACCTCCCTCGAAAGGGGGAGTAGTGCTGTGATGCCAACCTTGTGCTGATGATGTGCCAGCCTAGTGCTGTGATGCCAACCTTGTGCTGATGATGTGCCAGCCTCGTGCTGTGATGATGTGCCAACCTCGTGCTGTGATGATGTGTTGCCAACCTCGTGCTGTGATGCCAGCTTCGTGCTGATGATGTTGTGTTGCCACTCTCGTACTGTGATGTCAGCTTCGTGTTGATGATATTGTGTAGCTAGCTTCATGCTGTGATGCTAGCCTCGTGTTGAAGACTCTTAGCCTAGTGCTGATGTTAATGATACTCTAGCCTTTGTGCTATGTTGTTGTTGCTATTGATGATGAGAAAAACTTACAATGATTTATAGATACGCCAGTCAGTGATCCAAGATGTTGTTGATGATGTTGGCCTCTCTCTCAACTGATGCTGTTGTAGAATACCCTTC
>CBVK0101044939.1:0-21833 GCA_900067695.1 Picea abies | reverse complement strand
TGGTGTACTGTGTATGTGTGTGATTTTTTATTTCTTACTGCTCATTATTGGATAATAATTCTACATTGATATAACATTTGAATAAAAAGGATTATAATTACGCTATTACTGATTCACCCCCCCCCCTTTCAGTAATCCAACAAATTCATGATATGTTATCATCAATTACAATCAAATTTCTTTCAAATTTGTCACCCATATATTCCAAATTTCACATTTTCATTTTCCGATCTATTCCACATGGGAACCAAATTCACAAGTATGAAATTTCCTTCTCATAATAGTTTGTCTCTTTCATAACCAGCAGGCATTGGTCCTCCTTATGGACTTATTTTGCTTCCATATGAAAGACCTTTCTTCTTGCAATTTTTTCTTCACACAACCAAACAAATTGTTAGTTCTCATGCAAATTACATTTTCCTTGCACACTTGCATTGGCTTCCAAACAATTCTTAAAATTTGTGCATACTAACAATTGCATCATATTCAATGATATAAAATATAAAGGAAATACCATTCCTTACACGTGTATTACTTTAGCATACCAAGCCTTTTCAAATGCAATTAATTCATCATATGAATTTAACCAATGTGTCGATGTCCATGGCCACATTTACACAAAATGCACCCTTACATTGATTTCCAGTCACAACAGTGTATGTGATGTACTTTTCCATAGTGAGTTGGATTTCAGCCAATATTCTCACCTCACGACTTCTCTATCCACATTCATTATTAAAACAGGATTGTCCCTCCTGCTTTGAGCTAATCTTAGCCTCAAATTATCACACATGAAACTAAATTTTTCACATGAATGTTAAGCGTTCTTTTTGTAATAGTAACCAGGGTGCCAACACTGATGGCCACCCAATTCCTTTCTTTACCATTGTTACAATTACGGTAGGATATTGGAAGATCCACCTTCCATGATGGGTAGTCCCACACATGCCTACTCTCTTACTACACGCATCTCCTTAATGCATTTAATGAATGTGTTGCTTATGAGTGATTTTTTTCCCAATCATTCCTTGATTGGTCAATTTATTCATGGATTTCTTGCAAGGATCTCAATCATCCTTGGATGCCAAAGGTTCCTCCCTCTATCCTTCAGGTTCTCCCTCATTAATCATACCCTTCTTGGGTATTAAATGAATACAATAGTCACTCTCAATTACTTGCATATCATCAAATAATAAAAACATTTAAGAAGGGATTCTTACCCAATCCCTTTTAAATTCTCATGTCACATGGGCATGCACAATTTTATACTTGCTCTGGCTTCCAGCACCCTTTTTGAAATTACCTCATTAGTTGTGCTTGATAGGGACTCTCCAAGTCCCTTCATCAATCATTCAACAACATCCTTCTTGTGTTTACCTCTTCCTAAGGTTGTTCAACACTGGAATTTATCTTTCCCAACATCTCCAATCATTTCTATACATGACATAGATCATCACATTTCTACAATATTTCAGTTGTCATGTAAAGCTTAAATGCATGTACCAAAGAATTTAAAACAGTTTAAATTATGTTCTACCATATCTGCATGCACTCTATCACATTATCCTTAATGTTTTCATTAGTGTAAACAAAATCAATTTCCAGCTGTGCACACATAATTATTAGCATTCTCATGCTAGAGCATTTACACAACCAACATTTTAGTCTTCTCATCCCAGAGAAATAAAATAGATAGCAAGAATGGAGTTAAGGGATTCTTCCATTTTCTAACTCCTTCTACATAGCATGGAAATTCCAGTCCAACTGAGTTATTTTTAAGGCATATTTTCCTTTACTTAACATGGCTCAACCAAGCCTATTCATTTAAACATATTTATAGTTTTATTTTCCATCCCAACTCTGTCTCATACATTAGAGTTTTTAAAGTGAGAAAAGTGTTCATCTTTTCTCTTTCTTTTCTTCTGAAATCCATCCCCTTAGGGATATGCCTGCTCTATTCCTTGAGAAGTTTTATCTAAGTTTAGTCTCGACTTTCCTAGTTAAACCAACATGCCACATTAACAAGATTTTATCTCACAAAATAATTATGAACTAGTGCACCTTTAACATTACCATTAGATATCAAAATGGTCCTCATTCATTTGCATGTTTTTTTTTTGCATGCATTATATTTAAAATGTAATCCAGGATTCTTATAAATAATATTTGTATCCCACTACTTGGTTTTATAATCAACCATTAAGGTTATGGATCTGGTCTCCAAACAAAGTATTTATAGAGTTCCTCCACATGGAACTTAGTCAACATGCAACTCTCTTGTTGCATATCCAAACAGTCTGACATGACCTCAATCTTGAGTCATCTTTAGCTTCATTATCTCAAATTTCTATCCAATATTCTACAAGGAATATAACCATGCATTCTTATGATTCATTTCAAATACATTCAAATAGATATATTCATGTTATTATCTTGATTTCAAGTTTTTCTTCCATGCACTTAACCACACGCATTTGCATGTTGTTTGTTTCCACCACTGGCACACTTCACAGTTCTCACATTTCCCGTCAATTTAAATCATGTCACTCATTATTTGTTCACAATCATCTACATGCAGTTTTCAAAGGCATATTCATTTTCCTTCTATCATAACAATAGAGAATCCTTGTTCATTTCTCTTCTAACATTTCATCTTAGCTCTTTCTAAGGGATTACATACTTCCTAAAGATATTATTTAAAAAAAATACTTAGAACCTCCAACAAAGGGTCAACCATGCATCCATGGAATTATTCAGTCCAAGAAAGAACACTCCTTGCCTTACTGCCCTCTTACTCAGGAAGTCATACTATTCCCTTTAGTATACATACACTATACATTAATAATGTGCATCACTTGCACATTATTATATTATTCCTATTCATTTATTTGATCTTTAATATCAACCTTCTTTGTTGATATATTACAACCAATCACTCGACAAGTCTAATAGACATATTCATGATTGTGTTGCCTTTCTCTTCATGGAAACAACTAACAATAAACCACGATTTCCCTTTTGTTATCAGAGAAATCCACAATTCAAAAAATATAAGTAGGTAATTACAACATTACCTAGAGCAACAAAATTCCCAATTCCATCTTTCTTTCATGTTTCAACCATTCTTGGTCAATAGACCTTTATCAGGGAAACCCTTTTGTTGGATTCCATTTCACTACCATATGATCACACCCAACCATTCTTGTATGGTTGTCTTCCACCTCTGGATGTCAATATGACCCATTGGATATCTAGTAATGCTCCAACACTACCTTTTTTAGTCCTTATATTAGTCTTTCATTTATTATTACAATCTTGTCTTCCTAAGGAAATATGCAACATCATTATCAACATTTCATTCATGCTGGTAATTTTCTTGCTGACATCAGTTTATCCTCATCTAAAAGTTCCATCAATAGACTATGCCTTAAAACCTACTATAGGTTATAACATGTCTATCTGCATGTTACATACATTCTTACTCATTACCATATGCATTACAACATATCCACATCTTGCATTTCCATGCATAAACAAGTACTCATGTCAATAGGCATGTACATATTTTGTACAACCATGAGCTCATAATATGGCTCATATAACCATATCACTTTTCCTCTATATGAGTATTATAAGTAGTCCCAAAGGACTCCTCTTTATCTTGCTTAAATAAATTATCCATGTTGTAAGTTTCAACCACTATAGGTTAAGTAAACCAACCTTACACATTTTCATTAGTCCTCTGATCATGAGGAGTTATATATGTAGGGTTTAAAATTTCATTGAAGCAATAATTATCACTCCATGTCAAATTTCCTTTACCGCAAGGGAATTATTCATAAGGGTCTCAACCCTTATATATACAACCATCCTACTACATGATTCTCTGTCAACCCATATGGATAGACAACATCACAATCACTAGTTCATTCACTTCCCCTTTTTACATTTAGATCTCACCATAGTTCCTACTCCCGTAAGAGTAGCTATCAGTTTGACAAAAAAACAATTTCCAAGGTACATTTTCAATTATGCTTTCCTCATCCTCAAGGAACTCATGCATATATTAAACATGCTTTTAAACATAAAGAACTCTTTTAAACAGGCTCATATCTAGCCTTAATATATTATATCTGAGACTGACTTCTGGCCCATCCAAGCCTAGTGTTGTATCCTGCTTTGATACCACCTGTAACACATAAAACCCCCTAAGTACCTTTTTAAGGGATGGGGTATTAAAATTTCACTTTCCTTCAGCCATCTCCAAACCTGTTTTTGAGAACACCATCATTGTTTGCTCGTCTAGAGATTTCCAACGATTGTAAGTTTGTCCAAATTTGAGTTATGTGTCAAAATTTATGCCCCTTTAAATATTTTAGGGCATTTGTTGGTCAACAATTTCTTACTACCACATGGCATCCATGTGGCTCCACATCACCTAAGATATCTGACGTGGCACTACCAGGTAATGGACTCCAAGGTCCTAGAGCCCCCTTATTAAATCAATGGTCGAGATCTATTGTGGTTTAGATCCAACGGTCGAGGCCTGAAAGGCCAAACCCAATCCTCTGCAACCAACATGGTCCAAAATTGACACTTATACTCTACATGGAATGTCCATGATATGACACATCATGGCACAATATGACATGAACTGACATGTAGCGATCGTACTATGTGACACATGGTAATGGTTTTTTGTCTAGGCCTCTGTCCAAATATGCCAAATCGATTTGATATGTGGCATCATCTAGGGGTGACATGTGGCCCTCCCACGTCATGACATGTGGGTCAATTTTTGAATGAAATGTACCATTGGGCATCAAACATCAAGGCTTTTCATGTCTGGCAAGGGATTCAAGAACCCCCAATGCTCAGGGATTATGAAGTGTTGGCTAATATGGACTAACCTAGGTTCTAACTATAGGATTACCAACAACCCTTCAACCATCAGCCCTTTTGGATACCAGAAGGAAACACAACACATAAAGTGCATTGCGCAGTCTTACCTAAGATGACTTCAATGGGTGGTCACAGGAATCAGATGTCTTCAACCATGGGATGGGATGTGTTTCTCTCTTAGGGGCATTAGATCTACTCACTTTCTAGCCCTTGAATACCCACTTATTATGATAACTCTAACTAGATGTTAGTTCTGACCATTGACACAACTATTCCCATGAAAATCCATTAACCATTCTGATAGCATATACCAAAGGACATATATCCATTTATCACAACATAAGATTCAGAATACTAACTATGGCATTCATCCAATTAGTGTTGTTCTAACATGTTCAACATAAAAATTATTAAAGCAAATATAATCAGAAATATTGCACACATACACACATAATACATATATACCATGGTTCACCCCCTCCTAGGGCTACATCCACAAAGATGAGTCGCTTCAACTATTTATTATTCTTCATGCAAAATTAGTGTTGTGCACTGTACATTTCTTCCTCCATTACAATCGATCTCCACAGATCACAATAGTCCTCACAAAATTGAAAACATCTAATCAATATCTCAACAAAAAACTCCTAACCAACTAAAGGACAACCTTTTCATAGTCATAATACATTTTACTTATACAACAAAATAGGACACATCCCTTACAAAAACTCTAACCCTAAGCGTATTAGGTTTGTCCAATTTCCAACTGCTCAATCTTGGTTGGTCCTCGATCCAACCATTCTCCAAGTCGGTGCTTGTCCACTTTCCAACTGCTCCGTAGTAGTTTGTCCACTTTGTAATTGATTTTTCTCGGTGCTTCTTTTCCTTTTTTTCGACGTTGCCTTGATTTCTTCAAACTTCCTTGATTTTCTTCCAAAATTGGCCTATGTCAACATAAAGTGATTAATTAGACTAATCCGAAGGATTGCATGGTGATTAGCCTGTTAGTCTCGAGATTATGATCCCCCAAGATATATGGCTGAGATATTGAGTCGGTAGATATGACAAATACAATGTTTTTGTTCACCATCCCAACATGGAAACAACTTTAAGAGATTGGATGACTGATATTAACTCGTTGATCACCAGATCGATGATCCTCACTATAGCGGATCTCATACCTTGTCTCTTACCATTATTTTATACACTAAAACTCTTGCATTTTGAGGTTCGATTGAATTTTATCCTCCAAGATATATGACAGAGATCAGTCCATTGCATGAAATTTAAAGGTGACACGTGTCATCACCAGGTAATAGCGAGCTTCGGGACCTCAATGTCTTACTGATCTCGTGTAAACTAAAAGCACCCTAGGTTTTTCCTTCTAGGGGTTACGATATTATGTAAATCCCTATGATTAGGAGGTAATTACTTATGTTAATCCCCAAGATTAGAACTCTTGGGATTTACTAAGGAATTTCAATGGCTAAGATCTCTCGGCCGACAATTCAAAATGTCAATGTAGAGAGATTAATTCTGTCAGGGCCCGTGCTCTACTCATTTTCAATTAGATGTGGACATGTGTCAACCCTATGACAATGTGGAATCCAAGCTAGAACACTACTTCACTCTCTCTTTCTCTCTCTCTCTCCCTCGGGCCTAGGTAACAAGGCATGGAACCAAGGGCTAAAATCCTGGTCCCCAGATATCAAGTAGCAGGACTTCCAAACATAACCCTATAGTAAAAAGCACTGACATATGATATCTGATGAGATACATGTGATAGACATCAATGGTGGATGTTATATCCAAAGTCAGATCTAATATACGGTAAATCGTGGATTTACAAAGGAGTTTCATGAGGTAAAGTTCTTCCTTGGACTATTGAGATTGCCTCCCATTCTGGGATAGATGCTTATTGTAACTCATCGATTTATTCAAAGAGTCGAAGGAACCAAGAGGGTATTTTGGACTTAGTTATCCTGTAACCCTCCACAAAAAATTCACATCAAACTTTCTATCATGGTATACTCAGCCTCTTTCGACCTATTTCCCAACAAGAGCTAAGATCCATGCTTGTCCCTCACTTGAGAGATTGCGAAAACACAAGGATTATTGACCTTCCATGGCCTGGCATACTATCAATTAGGCATGCACATATATAACACATTTACAAATAATAGTCAGTCAACTATGTGGATTTTCTAATAAGACAATATTAAGCCCATTTACCAGGAATGCACATTTACAGTATATTTGCAGGTACCCAACTATTTATTTTAACTCAAATACATAGGGGATAAGGAATACCTATATGTTACAAGATTTTAACCAACCAACTAATTGTGGGTGTTCACCTCACCACCCAACCTTAGGCTAAAATGTATTCATTGTTATAACTCTTTCCACCCTCGTGCTAAGTTGTGATACCACCATGAAACTCTCTCTTTGTTGACTCATCAAGTCAATAATTAGATCAGGGAGGTTACTCTCCTCCACTACTATGGAAACAACATAAGTCTCCCCTTCTTCCTACTAGACCCAAGACCTCCTTAGGGTTTATCATATGCATTCCCAATTGGATTTCTCTCCAACCAACATCAAGCCTGCTAACCTCTTATGTTCTAGTCAGGTACTCATGGGGTCTGCTCTGTTCCATCCAAATCACTCCTCTTCACACCCCCATGGGTATGGTCTTCTCTCTATCCAAATACTCAAAGCTCCTTCTCTCTTCCCCTCATTTGTTTCTCTTGCATGCACACCTTGGGAAGGTTTTCAACTGTCCTTCTATTTCCTCTATCAGAAAATAGCTTGTGGGTCAATCATGGGGAACCTGAGTGATATTTCTTACTTTTGTTTAGATGACAATTTTTTGTTACCTTGATGTAGGAGCATTGCCATCAACATTCAATGAGGTCAAGTGGAGGACAACTCAACATCCAACGCATGCATTCAAATTGGTTTTGGATTCCAAGGAGAGTGTGTCACTTTAATGTTTTGAAAATATTGTAATTAAAGGACTGTAATATTTTGACAGATGAGCCATTGTAAACAATCCAAGAGATTATAATTTATTTAATTTCCAAAGGATTGTACATATTCAGAGAATCCACTCAAATCTATATTGTAAATGCTCATTTATTTGTAATAAGCTTAGTGGTAGAGTGTTTTAATTATGATTTGAAATCACTGGAGTAGTTAGAAGGAAGGCTTGAGAAGCCCCTCCATGTATAAATGTATGTAATCTATGCCCAAAAGAGGTTGTTGACTATTATTGTATTTGTTGTTGAGATCACTATGATTACTGTAGAGAAAGAGAGAAGCTGAGAGCTGTGGGAACTCTTGTAAATGTTTTCTTTAAGGAATATAATAGAGTAGATTTACTTCACATGTTTGACTTTGCTTATCTCTAAGTTATTTGGGTAATTTTATGTTATCTATCTTCTGTTTTTATATGCATGTGTGTGTATTTCATCGTTGAATGAATGAAATGTTGATGTTCTACAAGTTTTAATTGTTTCTCTTTTGAAATCCTGGTGCAAGGAGTGCACAGTGGCCATGCAAGGAGTGCAAAGGTAGACTCATTTTCAGACTCAATAGCTCAGGAGAGATAGAGTGAATTTCATAGAGTGAGTGAAAGGAGTGCACATATACATGAATAAGTATAAAATATTGAAGGTAAGACCCATGAAAGGTGTGCATAGGTAAAACACTTAGTGAAGTGTTGAAACAGTCTCAAGGTGAGCAAGCACAAGGAGTCTGTGGGAGATTTTATAAGTCTCAAGCTTAGGACAAGTAGTGAAAGGTGTGTGCCCAAGCCTAAGTCCTTTGAATTTGACAAAACTTAGGAAGGGTAGCGAGATTTAACTCTCGAAATAAAGAATTCCTTTTGTTTGGAGGATGAGCGGACGGGATCCATTCGGAAGGAGAATATGTTTTCACAACCGTCATATTTGGGAAAGGTGCATAGGTGATAACCCTTGAAGTCCTTAGGACTTTGCGAATCCAAACTTTTTAGGGTGTGTACTGTGAAGGAGATGAATTTCTAGAAGTCTTGAGATCCGAAGTAAATTTGGGACGTTAGTCATGAATACACATGTGCACAGGTTGAGCATATTTGGAACTTAGCCACTCTGGAGAATTGGAGGTGAAGTTTCAAGAGAGAGAAGAACTCTCGAAGCTCTGAAGCCCGGAGCAGATCTCGACCGTTGGTGGTAGTTCCACATGTCAAAACATTTCTAGTTATTCGGAAGTATGACAATCCAGGAGAACGAAAGAGTAAAATTTTAAGGTCTGAGAACTCCCGAAGGTTGGAGTATATCTCAACCATCCGTTGAGAGGGACGTGTGGACCGTAGATCCAATCCTTTTCCAATTCAAAAATCTATAGGTTTTGAAGAGTTGTGTCATGAAAATATCTGAAGTCCGGAGCACGGAGTAAACAATGACTATTGATCTGGGGCAGATATAAACCATTCGATCTACTAATTCATAGTTTCCACATTCATAGGAATTGCATGTTGGAGCAGGTAAAACTATCGAAGCATGGAGTCTTGAAATATCTATGAGTTGTGGATCTCGACACATATTGTGGATTGTTTATCCCTGTCATTGTTCAGTTGTTTGTAAATTCAACATTGGGGAGGATCGTAGGGTGTTTTTGTTGGAACTCCCAAAGACTGGAGCTCTGAAGTGCCAGAGTTCCTGCCATTTAAAGGTTTAGCCTATGGTTTTGGCCTGAGGTCACGTGGAATTCTCTGTTGAAGTGACAAGACCCTCACAAAATTGAATTTTCATGCAGGGAGAAGAGTAAAGGCCCGTGGTAAAGAGTTTTGAGGGCTCAAAATGAGCTTGAGAGATAATTCATCTCCTCAGTGTGAACGATCCTTGGACCAGGAGGTCACGCAAGCACTGGGAGGTGGTGGGGGTTTACATCAAGTGGTATCATAGAGAGATTTTTTTTGCAGATAGAGGACAGAGAGAAGAAGTGGAAAAAGAGAAAATGGCTATTGAAGGCCATAGAAAAGGTCCGAGAGGAGACCACAAGAACATGAGAAAAGATGAGATGGATAAAGAGATCAATGAGACCATAGAGGAGCTCAATAGATTAACGTTGCAATGGAAAAGAATGCAACAAGGAAGATGGAGGTATGAGTGTCCCATGAAGGGGAAGGTAAAGTGGCCTATTCAACAATTGATTGCCAAGAAGCAGAAGCAGATGTTGAAGAGGTGGTTGAGGCAAATGGAAAACCTTAGTGACACAGAGGAGGAGATGGTTTACATATATGAGCCAAAAATTAGGGAGAGCCTCAATGAAGAGGAAGAGAGATCAAATGAAGATCTTGCATATTTCTAGGAGGGAAATGAGAAGAGATCAGTCAAAGATATCATAGACTTCCAGGAGGGAAGAAATGAAAAATTAGGTTGGTAGGTGGGAAAATAGGAGGTGGGACTATCTGAGAGTCTCGAGAACTCAAAGGAGAGTTCATATCAGCAAGGAGTGCTGACAAGAGAGGAGGAAGAGGTAGGAGAGAAGCCTCATCAACATGAAGATTCATGTTGGGTTGCAGACCATGTGAATGAAGATGATGAGAAGTTAAATACTTCAAATCTCGAGGAGGAAGATCAAAGGTGCATTCTGATCATTGGGGGAAACAGTATATTCCTGTAAAGTATCCCAACAGAGTCCATTGCATGTGTTTCACATGAGGAAGTGATGCAGGAGGCATCTAGGGAAGATTCCATTGTGCAAAATGTTTTTAAAACTAACATTCATGTGTTGCAGGTGCAAGAGAAGGAATACATCCAACAAATACCGTCATGGAGGAGGAAGAAGGAGAAACATATTTCCAAATTTTGGAGGGAAGAGAGGACCTTAACCATGTTTTGATGGTAGGGGAGATCAGAGTATCTCTTGGAGAGGGATTAGAAGAAAATTCCAATGAAGATGTTGCTTGTAAGGAAGCTAACAGACAACCCACATATTCTATCATTTCAGAAGATATAAGGAGGAGGAAAGAAGAACATTTAGTGGAATTGCTCATAAATTGAAACAAGGGAGATGAACATAGGACAATTGTATAATTGGAACCTGTAGCAAGAGAGAGAGCAAACAACATGGATTTTGCTGATCCATGTGAAGAATTGGAATCCCTAGGAGAAAGAGTAATAACCCAAAGTAGGCTCATCCAACAAGTCAAGTTGGATATTGATGAAGAGGAGGAGATGTAGCAAAGTAGACTACAAAAGAGAAGACAACCCATGGACAATATGGACATGGATATAGAGGAGATAAGAAGGTTGATGTTGAAGTCAACAAAAGAGACAGTCAATAGCAAGTGGAGGCTAACAAGGGGAGACTAAACTGGAAAGATACATGAAGCCCTGCAACATAAAATACAGAAACCAAGAGGAGATCTTGTAGCAATAGGAGGACAACAACATGAACAAAATTAAAGGAAAGAAGTAGGTGGACAACTCCAGAGTGAAGTTTGGGACCCAGGAGGATCCAAAACAGCAGTAGTAGAGGAGCCATGAGAAGGATCTCATGATTTTGTCAGCAATGGAGTATGATGCAAGAGCATCATAATCAACATTAAATGAGGCCAAGTGGAGGAAAACTCAATAGCCAACGCACACATTCAAATTGGTTTTGGATTTTGTTAGAGTTCGACCCTAACAGCCAAGGGTGACATTAGTTTTCTATATATGGGGATCATTTTCATGTAAACAGGGTTGGGACTGGTGGGAGAGAGGCCTTGCTTTGTAGTTGGAAAACTCTGTAATTTCTCATCAATTTTAATACACACAAAGAATGTTTTGATAGTAGAGATTCATCACGGTGTCCCCTTTCAGTGTGTTTTCCCCAGTTCACATTCATTTCACTTATTTTCTTTCTTATAAGCATAGATAAGAGTAAATGATCGAAATTCATCCTTAATAGATGCTCCCTTCATATAGTTAATGCTAGTGTCATGTTTTAATGATTGGAGGTTCAGAATTATCCCTTTGTTAGGTGCTTTGTTCATTGTAGTCAGCCTTTATGTTATTTCTTCTAAAGTTGCAATTGAGAATTCATCCTTGTTAGATGCTCTCATTCGTAATGGGATTTTCTTATTTCTGTCTTGCCATAATCTGAATACTATTTATTGCTGAAAAGGTTTTCTTATTTTTCCTTTGTTCCCTCAGGAACATGTAGCTGTGTTAATATTCACATACATCTCAGAAGTTGACTCCATTGCCCAATGGTTTGTTCCTCAAGATTTCCCTACCAACCCTTTTAAAACAAAAACAAACTTGTCCTATTGCAGAATCTAACCTATGTGCATTTATTGATGAATCCTTTGAGTTATTACCAGTCATTAGACATCTGAGAGAGCCCTCTCTGGTTGTATAGATCAGAATACAAACTAAAGTTGGTTGAAACATTTACCTTGGGGTTTTCTTCGATACAACCCAAAGAAAATTTCGATTGTTAACAAATTCCAAGAAGAGTGTGTCACTTTAATGTTTTGAAAATATTGTAAATAAAGGCCCGTAATATTTTGAGGAATGAGCCATTGTAAACAATCTAGGAGATTGTAATTTCTTTAATGCCCAAAGGATTATACAGATTTGGAGCATTGACACATATCTATATTGTAAATTCTCATTTATTTGTAATAAGCTTAGTGGTATAATGCTTTAATTATGATGTGAAAGAACTAGAGTAGTCAGAAGGAAGGCTTGAGAAGCCCCTCCATGTATAAATGTATGTAATCTATGCTAAGAAGAGGCTGCTGAAGATTATTGTATTTTTTGTTGAGATCATTATGATTACTGTGAAGAAAGAGAGAAGCTGAGAGCTGTGGGAACTCTTGTAAATGTTTTCCTGAAGGAATATAACAGAGTAGATTTACTTCACATGTTTGAGTTTTCTTATCTCTAATTTATTTGGGTAATGTTATGTTATCTATTTTTTGTGTTTATATGCCTGTGTGTGTATTTCATGGTTGAGTGAATGAACCTTTGATGTTCTTTAAGTTTCAATCATTTCTCTTTTGAAATCCTAGTACAAGGAGTGCGAAGGAAGAGTCATTTTTAGAATCAATAGCTCAGGAGAGATAGAGTGAATTTCATAGAGTGAGTGTGAGGAGTGTAGATATACTCGACTAAGTATACAAGCTCAAAGGTAAGGCCCGTGCAAGGTGTGCACAGGGCCAACACTTAGTGAAGTGTTGAAAAATTCTCAAGGTGAGCAAGTGCAAGGAGTGTGCAAGATATTTTCTAAGTCTCAAGCTCAGGAGAAGTAGTGCAAGGTGTGTTCCCAAGCCTAAGTCCTTTGAATTTGACAAATCTCAGGAAGGATAGTGATATTTAACTCTTGAAAGAAAGAATTCCTTTTTATTGGAGGACAAGCAGACGAGATCCATTCATAAGGAGAAAAGGTTTTCGCAACCGTTAGATTTGGGAAAGGTGCGCAGATGATAACCCTTGAAGTCCTTCGAACTTCGCGAATCCATAAGTTTTAGGGTGTGTACTATGGAGGAGACGAATTTCCCAAAGTCCCTGGATCCAAAGTAAATCTGGGTCGTCATTCATGAGTGCACATGTCCATAGATTGAGCGTGTTAAAAACTTAGCCACTCCATAGAATTGGAGGTGAAGTTGCAAGAGAGAGAATAACTCCTGAATCTCTTAAGCCCGGAGCAGATCCTGACTGTTGGCGGTAGTGCCACGTGTCGAAAGATTTCCATTTATTTGGAATTTCGACAGTCCGGGAGAATGAAAGAGTAAAGTGTTAAGGTTCAATAACTCTCGAAGGCTAGATTAGATCTCAATCGTCCATTGAGAGGGACGCGTGGATGGTATATCCAATCCTTCGCTACTTTTACACTTCGGAGGTTTTTAAGAGTTGTGTCATGAAAAGATGTGAAGTCCGGAGCACGGAGTAAACACTTACCATTGATCTGGGGCAGATGAGAACCATCCAATCTACTAATTTGAGTTTCACACATTCATAGGAATTATGTTTTGGAGAGGGTAAAACTCCCGAAGCTTGGAGTCCCGAAATATCTATGAGTTGTGGATCTCAGCACATATTATGAACCATTGATCCTTGTCGTTTTTTGGATGTTTGTAAATTCGACGTTCGGGAGGATCGTAGGGTATTGTTATTGGAACTCCCGAAGCCCGGAGCTTTGAAGTGTTGGATTTCCTGCCATTTAAAGGTTTAGCCTATGGTTTTGGCCTGAGGTCACATGGAATTTTCCGTTGAAGTGACAAGACCCTCGCGAACTTGAATTTTCGCATAGGCAGAAGAGTAAAGGCCTATGGTAGAGAGTTTTGAGGGCTCAAAAAGAGCTCGAGATCTAATTCAACTCCTTAGTGTGAACAATCCTTAGACCAGGAGGTCATGCAAGCCCCATGAGGTGGTGGGGGTTTGCATCACATCTCAAGAAAATATCCGTGCTTCCATTCATTGAGGTGGTTGGTTGTTCAAATACCAACGTCCCTCATTAACTTATTTGCCTTGAAATGGGGCTAAGGGAAACAACTGATTTTTTTTTAATCAAATATTTCAACAAGGGGAAAATTGGTTCATATTAGCATGATGAACCCCTTATATAAGTTTCCTCATCCTTTCCTCTAGTGGTATCATGTCCAATACTTCAAGGCTTCAACCCCACAATAAGTTGTTGGAAATATTAATAATAATACATTTACATTGTTCACATGCCATGTCATGGAAATCATTAACTTATGATTAATTACACATAATCAAGGGTTTAGGAAAGGGGTGTTACACCTGTCATTTCAAAATACATGGCCACTACCATGACTCAAAATGAATATGAGGTCATCTCGAAGGCCCAAAAATTTGATTTGATTTACTCACAATTGAGATACCTCTACATAGTTCTCCCTGATTCCTCTCGTCCCCTTCCATTTGGTCAAGAAAGGATCAGATCTTTGCATTTAGTATGTGGGATGATTGGATCCATGACCCACTTCAACTCTTAACCCTTATGGTCAACCTATAGCTTCGTATGGTAATAACCAGTGTTCAAACCCCTATTGAGGAGCTCCATATTATGTCCCTCCTATGAGTACACCCTATGTATCCAATCCCACGTTCCCTGCTCCTCCTCAGATACCTGGGATGAACCACCCTATGCAACCCATCAATCCAATACACTACTCAGGTATATCGATTCAAGGACAAACAAAGGGGTCTTAATACAACTCAAGTAGTGGGGGAGGACACTCAACATCTTATAGCTCATATGGAACTCCAAAACATAGTAATCCATATTAAGTTTTTATCGATCCTCCTCATCCCATTTCCCTACCACCAAAAGGGAAACAACAGGAAGGGGTCAACTTTTTTCAACCCTTTCCCATGCAACATGTTCAACCTTTTGAACGAATTAACATGGTAAATCCAACCACTCATCCA
This sequence comes from Picea abies, assembly GCA_900067695.1. Taxonomy (NCBI): domain Eukaryota; kingdom Viridiplantae; phylum Streptophyta; class Pinopsida; order Pinales; family Pinaceae; genus Picea; species Picea abies. The sequence goes on along the minus strand of CBVK0101044939.1, from coordinate 6,495 downwards.
AGTAATTCCAAAAGTAAAGAGAAGAATAAATCCAACATGATCCCGATATAGGGGGGAAACCCTGAACAACAAAACCCTCCAACTAGGGGAAATCCTAACCCTGGTCATCAAAACCAGAACATGGGAAACACCAACGGACAACAATGACAAGGAGATAATAACAACCTCATATGAAAATTTCCTTACACATTGTGTGTTGAGTATGAGCATTACTCCCACCATTGTCCCCAAATCATTGACTGCAAGTGAATGAAGGAGTCTATTAATTCACAAAGACCCCCTGCCCTGCAGGGTGCCTTACAAGTTCCACAAAACTACCTTCAACCCCAAATAATAGAAGTTATAGATAACCGAAACCATCATCAGGGAGTGATCACCACACAACAATAAGTGGTTTCCCTTACACAACAAATAGGTCAGTACCCTAACCCAGGACATGCTCAACCTATCAATCTTGTATATCATGGTATCCTCCTCACAACAAAGGAAGAGTTGCTCCTCGAAACTAACAACCGTGAATATGACATGCCTCCCAATTCTAGTCCGATCACTTCAGAAGTACCTCAATTACCATTAGGTCAACCTTTGATGAGCCCACATCCCAGTAGTGACCCCACCCCATGAGTACCCTAAGCACCTATAAGGTGCAATTTTCATAACCCACATGTTAGCGTAGCTCTTAGCTATAGCCTTGTTGATTATTTGGCTCAATCTCCCACAACCATGTCTATATTGGAGGTCTTGCAAACCTTTCCTTCACAAAGGAAGGCCTTCCTATCAATATTGGGGGAATTCAACACGTCAAATTCCCACCTCATTAATTTTGATTTGGATAACTCAGAGCCACTTCTCCCCTCATTGGTATCTTTCCATATCCTTGTTACAATTTGAAACATCATAGTCCATAGGTGCATTATGGATGAAGGGGCATCCACATGCATAATGTCCAAAGTTGTTTGGTAGAAACTAGGCTCCCCCAAGCTCACCCCTTATACCATCACCCTTTGGGAATATGATGGTCATCTATCCCAACCCAAGGGACTCTATCAAAATGCCACCATTAAGATAGCAAGGAAAATAGTCATTGAGGTCATTAACACCCCTTTAGAATATAACATATTTCTCAGGGATAGTTATATGTATGCCATGAAGGCAATGGCTTCCTCTATGTTTCAAACCATGCTATTCTCCCATAATGGTAAGATTGTGAGAGTTTATTATCTAACACATTATGAGCCCCATCCTTCTCCAAATTTAGAAAATATTCTTCCCCTAATAGGGGCGCATTCATAGATATCACCAGTCATAGAATTGGGTCCAGGAATATTTTAAGGCCGATCACTTATGGGTACTTATCAGGGATATCCACCTCTTCTGTTACCCTCAAATTATTTCCAAGTGTGCATGATCACTTTAGTCACTGCAGAACCAACCAATAAATACCCTCTTTAGGAACCCACACCTTAGCCTATCCCTGATATATTCATACCAGAATCTCCCCAAGAGACTTCCCATGTGACTAGTCAATAACCAGCTTAGAAAATACTTCCTCAAGCCTTAACCCAAATACCATTTTTATACCCACCACTAGGAATAATGGCTTATCAAGTCAAAAATACCCTTACTCTTCCTAACATGGTACTAGCCATCCATGTTTGGTATCTTAACCCATCGTCTATTGTACCTATACCATTGCTTCCCCCCCGAACAACTTCATTAACCATGCAGACTCTGGTTCAACCACCAATACCTCAACCCAGTCACATAGTTGGGGGAAAGGATACCAACATCGGGGGAATAATAAATTTGGGAATCCTTTAAACCAATCCTAGATTTCCACCTCCATGTGCACTCTGCAAGGCACCATGTCACCCCACTAATTTAAGTGCCACCCTCCCAGAATTACGAAATCAGATTTATCTCCCCAAGAAGGTACCACTACTTCCTACTCTGATAGCTATGACCACCAACTCTAACCCGAAATATTCCACCATGTGCAATAAAACCTTGTGTACTAACTTTTCATGTGCCATATGCTCACAATATGGTCATTACACCCACAATTTTCCAACTCTACCCTGATTTTTGGAGACACTAGTAGTAGTTTGTCAAACATCCCTACCCGAACCGACCCCAACAACACAACACCCATTGACACTAGTTATCCCATTATTTTCTATGTCTCCATGTTGGTAAATGTAGGTCATACATTCCCATGCACAATATGTGGACAATGGGAGAATATCACTTATATGTGTCCCTTGATCACTGAATATCGGGTTTGTCGAATGATTTCCTTCCAAATTAGTAGGGAAATACTCCACTCTCCAACATCCTATACCAATACACCCACCCCCTAGGGTGATTCCACCACACCTATGCCAGAGTATAGGTGTATCAATACAGCTACAATCGGTGATCCTTCCTCCAACCCCACCTAATTCACCAATACGTCCTCAATGAGAGATTCTCTCTCATATTAGAAAGAACGATACACACATGTGTGTACATATCCAATATATTTCCTCTGGTGAAGGACTGTCATCTTCAGTTAAACCAACCGTTCATGTTGAAATTAGTACCATTACCTCACAAGCACTATCTACTTGCACTCCCTCAATAGATAAAAACTCTTCAAACCCCAATGTCGGATCCAAATCATGTGAGACATATGGAACCATTATGCCACACTCACCTTTTCATAATTTTGACAATCCTTTCTCATATTATGTCTTTTGTTTAGATGAAGACATTTTAGAGGCCATGAGAACACCTGACTATCCCTAAGATGCAATGCATCATCAATAATTCTTCCTACTACAAGATTCTTTCCAATCCACTATTGAAACCAATGTTTGTGCAGTATAAACCAAAGAAGTCATCCCTCCAGGGAAAATCAATTGGTTCAAAAGCCCAATCCATGCCCCCAACGCTTTTGAAGAAGGGAACATGGCCAAAATTTCTCCAACTATTAAGGTAGATATTTCCATCAAACCTAGCGTTGTTAAGGAAATCACTCTCGGCATTGCATGCTCCACTAAATAAGTCCTTACATACAAGGCTCGTTTTCAAGAGTATCATGATATTTTTTTCTAGTCATACACATAAATGTCAGGTTTTGACCCAACCATTGTCAAACACCGAATCAACACTTGGACTCATGTAGCATCTATTTTACAAAAGCAACGACCTTTGCATCCTTCTAAATATATGGCTATAAAATATGAAATTGACAAATTTCATGTTGTAGGGTTCATATACCCCATCACGTATACTTCATGGATATCTAACCTCATTCCCGTTAACAAAAAACAAGGAACCATTCATGTCAACACTGACTTCCGAGACCTTAACTAGGAATGTCCAAAGGACAAATTTTCTACCTCCTTCATCGATCAAGTCATTAATGTATGTGCGAGACATGAATCCCTATCATTTATGGACATATTCTTTGGCTACAACCAAATTCAAATACGTCAAGCACATTAGTACAAAACTACATTTACCACCCCATGGGGAACTTTCACATATCACGTTATTCCCTTCAGTCTCAAAAAAACTGGAGACACATTATAGTAGGTGATTACATATGTATTTCATGATCTCTCCCACCTCATCTTGGCCTACTTGGATGATCTCACCACTTGATCCAAAAACAAATCCCAACACTAAGAGTATTTGCGAGTCATCTTTCAAAGACATAGAAAATACAACATCCACCTCAATCTGCTCAAGTGCATGTTATGCATCACTATTGGGAGATTACTTAGATTAATTGTATCACAAGAAGGAATCATTGTGTACCCCCTCAAGGTCCAAGACATCAGTGAAATACCCCCTCCCAAAACCTTGCACCAACTTTCACAGCCTTTAGGGAAAAGATAACTTTTTTCGTTGCTTTGTCCCTGACTATGCAACTTGCACCCATGGTTTCTAGCACATGTTACTCTAATATATCCCATTCAAATGGGGCCAACATGTTAAAAAAACTTCCAAATAATTGAAAGAATCCCTCTCCAAATCCCCTTTTATTAGTCCCCTTGAATTTGACAAAGATTACATCATGTACCTTTCAGATCCAAAGGTGTCAATTACTAGAGTCCTCGTTCAACTAGGTGGAGACAACCGTAAACACATCATTTATTACATTAGAAAAAACTTATCAAGTCCATGCTTGAAGTACAACCATGAAGAAAATATTACCCTTTCCATGGTTCTCACAATCCAGAAGCTAGGCCATTATATTTTGCTTCACACCACCAAGGTAATTGAAAATTCTAATCCCATTCACTATTTACTCAATTGACACCAAATTTATGGGAAATTTTCTCAATGGATCTTGATTCTTGAGGAATATGATATAGATTTCACTACTCATAAGAGTAAGAAAGTGTTATTCCTTGTATATTTCATCATTTATCTTTAATCAAATACAAAGGATAATATGGTGAATGAAAAATTCCCTGATGAACATATGTTCATCATTTCTTCTAATGACCCATGGTACGGTGACATCCTCACCTACCTGTGTACCCAAAAATTCATCCCTCACCTCTCTTAGGATGATCGCTAACATATCCTCCACCAAGCCCGATGCTATCTCCTCAACGAATATGTTCTGTATTAGAGGGGAGTGAATGTCATCCCACGTTGTTGTCTCACTGTAGCTGAGGTAGAATGGGTTTTAAATGATTTCCATAGTGGTACTTGCACACCTCTTAGGGATGTCTACCACTCAGAAAGTCTTCAGATCCAATTAGTTTTGGAATACTATGTTACATGAATGCATACATGTAGTCAAGTGGTGTGATAAATGCCAAGTGTACACACATAAATCATGAGCCCCACCAACTCCATTACACCATGTCATCACTACTGGCCCTTTTTTCAAATGGGGCATATATTTTATGACATGTAATCCCCCATATATTAACGAGAACATGTACATTGTTATGGTTTTCGACTACTTAAATAAATAGGTTGAATCCATGCCTACATTCAATAACATGGCAGACACTACAACCCACTTCTTTTTCAATCATGTCGTCACTCGCTTTGGGGTTCCCTCTAGCTAGTTTCAAACCACAAAAAACATTTTGAGAATTACGTATTTACTAAATTTTATTCCCACTTAGACTTCACTCGTGATTTTTCTTCACCATACTATCCCCAATAGAATGGGTATGTTGAGGCTATCAACAAAGTTTTCAAAACTATGTTACAAAAAACTGTGAACAAACATAAGACCAATTAGCACCACATGGTTTTTTCCTCACTATGGGCATACCGAATGGTGGTCAAAACTTCCATGGGATCCATATGACCCTTCCACCTTTTTCATGGGTAAAATAAGTATCATCCATTGAGTGTGAGATCCCAACACTCCACACGATAATCAAACTACTACTTGACACCACTCTTATTGAGCAACATCTCATTGCCTTAGAATCTCTTTATGAAGACAAAATGTCCTCTTTGTAAAACTATGAGGCTTCCAAAAAAACTCCAAATATACCTTCGATCACCACTTCAACCTTCGTTCCTTTAATGAGGGTGACTTAGTCATGGACTATGATTTCTTCCATGATACCCTAGGCCATGGAAAGTTTGAATCTCTTTGGTGTGTCCCTTTCATCATCAAACACTACCTTGCAAAGGAAGAGTGCATAATTTCTCACCTTGAAGGATCCCTCCTTAACTACCCTATGTCAATGGGTTATACTTGAAGAGGTTCTACCCATAAAGTATCCAACCTACTTTGGGGGTCCCTTTTTGTACATATCTTTTCTATTAAAAAGTCCATATAGTTTTAAATCTCTTTTACACACACATCAACATCTTTCACATTTTTTTATCATTTGTGCTTTCTTTTCTTATCATATGAACCATTCACAAACAGACCAAATTGATTTCACTGATGGTGGTAGTCGATGGAATTAGAATATCACTTTGGTGGCTTGGTCCATTTATACCCCTACACATACACTACTCCAATCTAGTGGTATATGTCTAAGACCAACTACAAACAACCAAGTAGAATATGATGTTGTGATTGGTCTCCTGGCTAATGTTGTTCACCTTTGAATTTGTCACCTCAATGTGTTCTTGGATTCTCATCTCATTGTCTTGAAGTTAAACAATGCATATCATGTACCCAATCCTTTCTTATTTATAAAATAATTGCAAGTTAGACTTCTATCAAGAAATTTTGAATCCATTACATTCACACACATTCCTAGAATTCAAAACCAAGTTGTATGTCATGTTGCTAATGAAATTATAGATTGGCATTGATGACATTAATTCAATATTGTTTCTCATGGTTTATATCTTCATCACATTCAACACATCATATAAAGCAATGCAATCATAAATACAACATAAAAAACACATTCAAATCATATAAAACACTATAAGGTGAAACACCACAAAATATGTATATCATCATACATACATACATACATACATACATACATACATACATACATACATACA
>CBVK0101044937.1:0-11101 GCA_900067695.1 Picea abies | reverse complement strand
TAGAGTTAATTTATGTGTATCATTCCATTTGTTGTGGTTTACCCCATGCTAGAGAGAGATTTTTCTCTTAACATTTTTCTTACAATAGAAGAGAAAAAATGAGGGTTCCTTTATCAACTTCAGGGTTAATATAGTTTCTCTGCAATTGATCCCATAGAAACATATTTCTACAGGAACTGTGTAAGTCAAGATTCTATAGGATTCATTTTTCAAAGACTCACAAAAACTCTAGTGTTGAGGAAATTCAATGACGGGTTTGTAATCATAAGAGCTTTGAAAATAATTTACCACCCGGGGAGCTGGTTTCTTTTGGAGCTATGTTCTGCAAGACTATGATTGTAAAAATCAGGTTTCTACACGACATGATTTATTTGTTCAAGAACCCATAAAAATACCCCCAACAAATGACCATAAGTCTAGAAACCATAAATATTGAAGTAAAAGTAGCAAATTCTAAGGAGATTTATACCACTATAGAGTTATTTCTTTGTTTGGGGTTTCACAACTACCCATAGCGATTCTACTCCTAAATCATCTTCTAACTCTTTGGTTGGGTGTTTTTCTTATTTTCCTTCTCTACGAGCTCATCCTATTTCTCTCACATAGCTTGAACCACCTCCTCTTCCTTGCAAATTCCAAAATGGTGCTCTGATTTCTCTTTAACTCCAAGTTATGCCCCCAAATCTTGGATTGGACCGTTGTCTTGTCACAATTGTCGAATTGATGTTTTATTACTCCTTAATTCATGCTCTCAACTCATAGAAATTATTCTCCACTTAAATCACCTAATCTCCACATGCCAACTCGAATCTTAGCATGAATTATGGCCATCCGCCACTGACGAGACATGAATTTCCTCATTATTGTCATGATATTTGGACTTTATAAATGCTTAGACCATATGAAAAAAGCATGGATAAAATTGTATGAAGTTTAAATAAATGTTGAGAGGAGATATTAATGTATTACCTTGATTACCTTTGCATGCATCTTAATTTTGATTTATGCAGGTGGTTGGAGTAATTGCAATGGTGATTGGTCATTTGATGATGTTCTAGTCCTTTTGACATATTCTTTGAATTATTTGTTGCAATTGTTTTATAGGATACAAAGAATCTTGTAGACTCTGAGTATTTTCTACAGGATACAAAGTATCCTGTGGAAATGTGATTTTTTTTGCTTGACTGCTAATTTTGATGTAGAAATGGTTAGGGAATGTTGTTGTGTTGTTGTTATTGATAAATTGATTACTGTTTTTTATTTTGACTCTTTAATGCTTATCATTTGATGTAGATATGGTATTGTAGGTTGATCATGTAGAACCTATAAGATGATCATGTAGAAAATGCTTCAATTTTATGATTGCTGACTATTTGTTGATTTCTCCTTGTGCATATGGTTACTGCAAATGGTGTCTTGGGTACCTACAAAAAAAAATATTACTACTTTAAAATATTTTTTCTCTTTTTCTTTTCTTTTCTTTTTTTTCTCAAGGTAGAAGTGCCATTACTGGTTTTCACCAATGCCCTGCCTCATCAAGCCTCCTGGAGGTTTCCGTGATGAGGATATTTATTTATTCCTTAGATCTGAGACAACCTCCATTGGAGGTTTTCACCCAAAGATATGTTCTAGATGCCTCTAGGAGTTTTTCATCCAAGATTTGTATTTTTTTTTCTCTCTCTATTTTTTCATATTTTGTTTATTAGGATGGACTAAGAACATATTTGCTATCAATCACATTCAAATTTTGTGTCTTTATTAATGTTGTGAACTCTTCTTTTGTCAATGGCTTGTTGTAAACCTTTAATATGAATCCATTCACCAATAGGGGTATGCCTTCCTCATCAATGGTTCTAATCTGGATTGAACCATTATAATAACATTTCTCAATAATGTAGGGTCCTAATCACCTAGTCATCAACTTTCCCTAGAAGTTCTTAAATCTTGATTCATACAATAGAGCCCAATCCCCTTCTTTGAACTTTCTATGTATAATCTTCTTGTCATTCCATTCTTTTCTTTGTTGTTTCACTACTTTAGTTTTGAAGAGGGATTAAATCCCATACTCATATAAGGAATTTAGTTGGCTCAACCTTTCTCTTTGTGTTGATTGTAAATTCATGTCTAATTCAGTTGTTGTTCTCAATGTATGATATTCAAACTCAATAGGGAGCATAGATTTCTTACCATAGACTAACTCAAAAGGAGTAATCCATGTGTTAGTTTTCCATGTAATGTTGCATGCCCATGATGCTTATGTGAGTTTATTTGACCAATATTTTTTGTTCACGCTCATTGTTTTTGTGAGGATGTTTTATAGCTCTCAGTTTGTGACTTCAACCTACCCATTTGGTTATGGATGGTAGGGTGTTGACTACTTATGACAGTTGTTTTGTTTCTTCATGATTTATTCAATAAGTATGGGTGTAAACTAAAGTCCTTGATCTATGACTATCTCTCTTAGATAACCAAACCTTTAGAATATGCATTCCTAGATGAATGAAACTACATTAGATTCAGTGGCATCTTTCATAGCTTTGACTTCAACCCATTTTTTTAGATACTCGATGCATACTAATGTGTGATTCTTTTTCCCCGATGGAGGATCAATTGGGCCTATGAATTCCATGCCCCACTTGTCAAATTGTTCCAATGATACTTGGGGTTGTAAAGGCATCTCATTCCTCTTTGTAGGCTTCCCCATTCTTTGAAATTTAGCACAATATGAAGTGTATTGTTGAGCATCTCTATTTAGGGTTGGCTAATAGTATCCATCTTGTAATATGTTATAAGTTATCCTATTTGTTGCATAATTTCCTCCACATGGTTCATCATGAAAAGCATAGAGGATATCATGCACCTCATCTTCTCTTATGCATATTCTCAAAAAACAATTTGGGCAAAGTTTGAACAAATATCTTGCTACCCAAGTATATGATAAACGTTTCTGGATAATATTACATGTCTCCCTGTAGGAGAAATGTTGAGGGAAATTTCATGTTTTCAGGTAATTTTATATATCATAAAAACAGGGGGGTTTTGTTGTTATGGAAAATATGTGCTTATATGGAAACCAATCATCAATCATGTCTTCTTTATTAGGACTAGTTAACATGGATAAAAAATCTGTAACTACATTTTTCTTGCTAGGCTTATCAAGAACAGTTAGATCAAGTTGTTGAAATAAAAAAAACTGTTTAATCATCCTACCATTAATTTAAGGTTTATTCGTCAAGTATCTAATGACAACATGATCTGTATGTACAAATACTTTATACCCTGTAACATAATGTCTAAATTTATTGAGAGCATGAACTACTGCTAAAAGTTCTTTTTCTATAACAATGTAGTTGAGCTCTGCACCAACCAAATTTTTACTTATGAAATAAATTGCATAATGTTCATTTTGTTCATCTTGTCCTAAGACTACTCCTACATCCTTGTTTGATGCATTAGTGTGAATGTGAAATGGAAGAGCCCAATTGGGAACCTAGAGTATAAGAGCAGTTGAGAGTTTCTCTTTTATTGTTTCAAAATCTTGTTGGCAATTTAGGATCCAACAATAATCTACATATTTGGACAACAAGGTAAAGAGAGGAGAAGGTATATTATTGAAATCCTTTATGAACCTTCTGTATTATCCTGCATGTCCAAGGAAAGTTCTAATATCTTTTTGTTTCAGAGGTGTAGGAAGTAGGGAGATGATTTTGATTTTGTTTTTGTTTACTTCGATCCCTCTAGAGAAAAGATGACATCCTAAAACAATCCCTTCATTCATCATCATATTACATTTTTCATTTATAAGAGACATGTTCATTTCTCTACATCTTTGGAGAAATTTGTCTAAATTGTCTAAGGATTCATAAAAAGGAATTCCATAAGGGGTAAAGTCATCCATGTAAATATCAACTTTGTCATGAATGAGATCTGAAAACATGTTGAGAATTTCTCTTTGGAAAGTGGTTGGGGCATTACACAGGCCAAAAGGTAAGATTTTGTAGGAAAATTTACCCCAGGGGCAAGTGAACATAGTTTTGTCCCGATCTTCAAGACTTATCTTAATTTGGTTGTATCCACTAAATCATTTAGAAATGAAAAGTATTCCTTTCCAGCTAAGGCATCCAAGACTTGGTCAATAAAGGGTAGGGGGAAATGGTATTTTATGGTAGCCTTGTTAAACTATTTATAATCCACACATATCCTCCATTTCCCATTCTTCTTTGGAATAATAACTAGAGGAGAGACCCATGCACTGTCTGAGATTGGGTATATGAATCCAACATCTAGCAACTTTTGAAGTTCTTGTTTAACTATGTATTTCATTGTAGGGTTCATCCTTGTTTGGGGATGCCTAATAGGTGTTTAGTCCTCCTTTATGTAAATATGGTGAGTACAAATAGAAGGATGGATGTCTTTCATGTCTTTATAATCCCATGCAAAATCTTCGACATTTCTTTTCATCACATACAATAGATTTTGTTCTTGGACTAGTAAGTTTATTACTGTTTTTGAATGTTTTTGTAGGGATGATCTCTATAGTTTTGACATTTGGATCTTTTATCTCAGTAATGAAAAAATATGTCCATAATTCTTTGTTATTTTCAATAGAAATTTCAGATCTATTATCATCATTTATCTCTTCTATTTTCACATTGATTAGATATTGATTTTGCAAAAAAATTTCAAGGAAAGTGTCCTCATCAATTGTACTATCAGTCAAGGGTGTGTTGATTGTGTAGATGGGATAGGAATTTTTTTGTGTCAGGTCTTCTTCCTCTTCCACCCACATAGGAAGATTTTGTGTTATCAAAGGTTGGGCATGAGGTAAAAGAACAATTTTCTTTTGGGATAGGTCGTCCATTATAATGATATTGTCTACTCTACAACCAATGTATGCATTTGTTGTGGCCAACCAAGGATTTCCCAAAATTATAGGATAACCGTTGGATTGAGACTTGGGTTGAAGGACTAGGAATTCAGTAGGGTACTCCACAAAATCAATGGATATTATGATATCTTCCAACATGCCATGAGGCTTGGCTATGGATCTGTATGCAAGCTGAAGGACAATGGGGGTATATCTTAAAAATATCTGGAGGTTGAGTCTTAACATAGTATATTTATCCATAACATTGATAAAAAAATCTAGATAAATAAGAGTATGTTGGATCAGGGTGTTGTTGATGTGTAAATTTACTAGAGGGATTTATGGATCCAAGTATTTAGGTACAATCAATTTTCCAAGAATAAGGTCAGTTATTTTCCCTATAACATTTATGGTATGAGCATAGTTTATTCTCATCCATGGGATTCTAATGTATTCTTCGTTGATATATTTATTGAAAATGGGAACACATTTATCAAGAGAGGTATCTTTATGAACAAATTCTTAAGTTCTCCTAAAATTTATTTTTCCTCATATGTATAAGTTTTCTTTTCTTACAATATTTCAGGGTAAGAAGGAGTTTTTGGTTAGGGTAAGGTAATATCTTCTTTCTCATATTTTGTATTTTCTATGAGCATTGGTTGTTTTTGTAAGATATTTCCTAATCTAATATTTATCTCTTGTAGTTCCAAGGAATAAGTTTTATAAGTTGTATCATTGTTCTACACAAGTTGAACTTGCTTGTTTTTCGTATTTGGAGCAAGTTGTGCAGGCAACTGAGGTTTTTTAGGAGAAAAACTATTTTGAGTAGTGTTTTTAGGTTGATGAGGATGAGGCAGTAATGCAAGTTGTTGAAAATTTGTGGCCTCCATCCTTATGGAGGTTGACTCCATTGATTTTTTGGCATGCTAGGAAAATATCAGTATGGACGAGGAATTGGAGGTCCTTGGTACTACCAAGGATTTGAGTTCATCCAAGGACATGGTTTATACCATGGTTGAGGATACATTTGAGAATTGTATGCACCAAAATATTGAGTAGGATTGAAGTTCAAATCTATTTGGAATGGTCTTGGTGCTCCAGGAATCCTTTGATTGATGAAGTATAATTATTAGATACATTCTCCTCTACTCCTCAAAATGTAAATTTCAATCATGGAAAAGAAGGAATTTTTTTAGATGGATGATTTTCTTCACAAATACCAAAACAATATATAAGGTATAAATGGAACTCATTTAAAGGATGTTTTTTAGTTCATTTGGGACAATAGATAGCCAATTCCTTCTATGCTTCCTCTTGCTTCTTCTTTATCTACAAAGTATCCATTTGCATGGATAAAGAGTGTAAAATATCAGTTTTAATGTCCTCTATTAACCCTCCTAATTCATTCTTTATATGACTTGTAGGGTTAGAATATTGAGATGCCAAGCCTCCACTGCTTCTACCTTTCTTTATTGAGGACCTTGAGTGGTTCTTGAATATTCTTTTGATATCATCATAATCCAACTGATAGATATCTCCATTGGATAGGAGATTCAATGTGTCCATTAGATATTCTCTTACCCCTTTAAGTAAGAAAATATTGAGTGAGTATTCGTTGAGAGTGCAATTTTGAGCTCTCTTGTAGTTTATTTGAAATCTCTCTTCAAAGTCTTCTAGAGATTCATCAGGTCCTTGTGTCATTATGAAAATCACATCCCTTGTATCTCTTTCTCTAAAATATTCTTTGTATATTTCAATGAAGGTATTTTTCATTTGATCCCAAGTTGTGATACTATTTCCCTACGGACAGATAGATCTCCTCTTGAGAGCTAGACTCTTAAATCCTAAGACAGAAGATGCTTATCATTGACACTGACTTCCTTTTAGATCTAGATAAATTAATGTGTGAGGAGGAAGGAGAAAAGAAGTACCTTTTATCGGTGTTTGTCCCTGCACGGTCCGAGTTGAGCTCCAATCTTAAACTCCTCGATAAGCCCTGTAGACAAACAAGGAGCGCTCCTCCTTGAAACTCAATTTTTAGTGGTCCTTCCAATAGCAAGAGACTTGCATTTCTAGTAGACTGATTCCTCCTCTTCACAACTAATCTTTAAGGTGTCCTAAGTGTCCCTATCATGTTGTTGGAAGCATGACATAGGCAAGAAGGCAGTATGATGTCCGCAACACTTATACACTTGTGGTCAAGATGCGACACTTGCGACACTTGCGAAGTGAGTAATTTTGAGGTGTAATAGTCATTATGAAAATCACATCCCTTGTATCTCTTTCTCTACAATATTCTTTGTATATTTCAATGAAGGTATTTTTCATTTGATCCCAAGTTGTGATATTATTTCCCTCCGAGTCCATAAACCATATTATAGTGGAATCCTTCAAGGTAGAAGGAAAAATTTTGAGCTTATGTTCATCAGTAGTATAATCATATGTCTTGCATATAACTACAAACTCAAACAAGAAAGCATCAATATCTTTAGAAACAAGCCCATGAAAATGAGGTAAGGTAGAAGGATAATGTTTTTCATCTTGTTCTCTCCATTGGATTCTCGAATAGGGAACACAAATATTTCTACCATCTCTTCTTCACCATCTATGGCACACGGTGAGGGAGATTGACCCTATTCTGAAATATTTTCAAATTATCTAGCTTCACTTTCCAAGAAAGTTTCTAGTGTTTTAGGATGAATCTTTGGATTGTTGGACCTATTTTTGTGGTGGAGGTTTTTGGAAAAAAAAATTCTTTCCTATCTCTAGGCCTAGTCATTCATGAAATAAAAAAGAAAGTAAAAACATTTTCTATTCTTTTTATATAATGCAAAAAGAGACTGTGATAAGGAACGATCAATACTCACACGAAGTGAAAGAAGTTGGGATGTTACACTACTTAAAGTCTATAGTGAAGTTGGCCTCACTACTAAGGTATAATTTTTTACTTCTCCATGTCACACAAAAGAAAAAAAAAATAAATAAATAACATGCAAACTTCAGCACCTCCCCGACAATGACGCCAAAAATTTATGGCCCTAGGAATAACAACAATACTCTATTGTACCTGTGGCTCCTTACTTTACTTTGTCAAATCGGGGTTCATACAAAATTAATAGGATCTATGCACTATATGTGCAATATACAATTGTTGGTAGCAAAGGTATGAGATTGATCAAAGGTTAAAAGGTGTGAAATGATGCAGAAATGTAGAAATGACAGAAAGCAATTCTAAACTATTGCTTAGAGGTAAACAATCCAATATGCAAGTACAACTAATTTTTATTTCATGAAAAATAACTTATTATAATGGTAGTAAAGGATATTGAATCATAATCATTAAACTAAGAACATAAAATGAATTCAATCTAAGCGATGACATAAAGTTGTAATTGAAGTGAGGCTACACTAATACATGAAAAAAAAAAACTAATTTATGTCTAATCCTTTGATCAATCACAACCATATGTATTTTTATTATATAGTGGTTTTTTCATGAAAATAATGTTAAGATGAATTGGAATTTGGAGCTAAAACTTTCCTACAGAAAGTTTCTAAAGGAACTGTATAGTTCTATAGGAACTTTGCAGTTTCTATAGGAAACTCCTACAGGAAGAAAAAATGAAGCTCAGAAAAATAGTATAAGTCTTTAGAAGAATGAATAAAGCTAGACTATAAATAAATGAAGTGGATCTGAGGTTCTTGGCCTTGGGAGGCACCTAGGAATGCTCCAAAAGGCTATTGAACATTTCTACAAGATGTTTGTTGTGACTAGATAATTAGTGATAACTTTAAACTTTTTTGGAACTAATCATGCAAAGCTATACTAAACTTCAAAAGAGAATAAAATACTATATAAACATGCATGAAAACTACATAAATTGTAACAGGGTCCTTGATCCCTCTTGGATGGGCCCTACCCAAGAAGCACAAGGAGCCCAAAGGAAACTTTAATGGACTAAAATAAAAACCATCTTTATTTCATTAATATCAATAATACTTCAAGAGCGGGAAGGATCTGAATTTCAAAAAAAATATTCACAAAGTCTCCATACATTGCTTCTCCAAAAATTCTTTATATCCCGCTCTCCTAGACTAGAGGTCTATACATATCTTGAGAGTTTGACCTTTCTTCCTAAATCGAGGAGAGAAGTGAGTAAATGAGGTATCTTATCCCATTACATTTGTATCTCCAACTTTTTTTGATCAGGAGTGGTCATTAATGCACAAGGAGCACTCTTGGAGGTAGGTGGGGATAATGTCCCTTGATCCTTCATTGGAAGTGCTTTGAGGGAGACAAAATACCTTGTTTCTATGGTGTTGGTTCCCCTCACTCCTTAAGTTTGACCTGCTTGGAGGAATACACATCTTTGGAAAAAACATTAGAACAAAAAGGCACATTATTCACAAAAATCCACCTCAACACACATTCATTAAGCAACATGCAAAATATCCATGACTTACTATTAAATATGTTCAAAAGAAAATATTAAGTCATTTTATGGTGGAAAAATGTGCCAAAAATGAGCCTTTGAAATAGGGAATAATTAGGCTCATCAACATGTACACTTTATCACTATAATTTTGTCAAATTTCCACAACATTTGCTTTACTATCATGAATTTTTCACTTCGAGTATTTGATTTTTGTGTGGAGGTACTCACCAACAAGCTCATATCAAGTTCAATTATTTTCCTCCCATGGCCCATTTTTGTATATGTTTTAAAACTTGCATGTAGTTAATCCCTTTGCAACCAATTTCATTTCCCAATACCATCCCCCGAAATATGCCTCTAGGTTCACAATATCTGATACCATAGCAACTCCACCCAACTCCACTTGTATGAGGTTGTTTTGGAAGGATAGTTAATTTCCCACATGTGTTGTATCATATTTCTCAAACCCTAGGAATATTGACACCCATGTTTTTTATCCCATCAACATGGGATTTCAGATAGCTCACACTCTAGAGAATGAACCCCATACTTCTTCTCATCATATTTCTAGCCTACACCCAATGAACTCCCAACACATTACACATCACGGTTGATTCTTTTGAATGCACCCCCACATTTTCATTGGCCCCTCATACCCTCCAAGATCAATTTCCCATCTACAATCCAATCCACCATCACATCACCCACACAGAGACTCGCTCTTGGGGCCCCCACCCTACACATTGTTTCAAGAAATTTCTCCTCCATAGGATAAGACATTTTTTCATTGGGGCACCCATCTTTGTGCATGCACATTCAACCTAAAATATTTTTTATTCATTCGGTAATTGTATAAAGTACCCTTTGATTTCCAACAAGTAAGTATATCCAAGCCATCAAACTCGATGGCATCATTCGTTACCTAGTGGAAACATATGTCACCCTTGGTTGGGGAATTGATATTAAAAAATGTTTGTATGCAAATATCCATCTCATTGGAAAAACCTTGAGTATCCAAGAACCCTTTGTCAATATCTCTGATTTTCACCTATCAACCACTCCTTTTGCAATCTCATCACCTTCAAACATCAATCAACAAAACTTATCCAATATTTGACTATCCCCTTTACATTAGATTATTTTTTGTGGTTGTTTCCATTTCTTTCCATCACTAATGCTCCAACCAATGGAAGTTTTTGAGTCTCATTCATTCCTGAAATCATACATTTGTACTAGTCAGTCAACCCCCTTACGATTCAATACATGATACCATATTTATTAGTTGATTTCAAGGATCACTCTGCTACTTTCAGTCACGATTCCCTTCCTATTGACCTCAATTTTTTTTTTGGGGAAGGTTGCGGTATCTTGTCTCTCATTAATCTATAGGTGATAATACTCATATGGGATAGAGAGAGTCATCATTTTTGTCTTCTTCCATTGACCCCCTTGATATTCGACATCAACATATTTTCATATTACAGTGTGTCTTACTTCATGATCGTTGTATTTCTCAGTACCATCAATGCCTCTGAGTCATGAACACCCATCACAACTTTTCACTCCAATATTAAGGGAAAGTTCTCATTCGAGAACCATCATTTTTCATTAACAATTCCCCCAAGGGAACTATAGATATCTAATACATCAATCTTTCAATTACAATGATCATTGTAAATTATTTCCAGTTTTAGCATGAGCATGGGGCATGCCTACCTCATTTGTACACATATCCTTATTTATTTCAGGGTAATATTTTTACAAGTGGATCTCTGCTCCTCCCTCCAAAACAAAATCC